>JALPQI010024601.1:0-25044 GCA_025490895.1 Thaumatotibia leucotreta
AATTTCAACTTGAAATTATCAATAAACCAAATTATTGATATATTCCTTATTGTCAGATCTCTGTTAACTAAGGTACTTATTGTATGAATAACACGTCCATTTGAGATACTTCGGGCATTCAACCTTACATTAACCACGCAGAGCCTTTGGTTTTATTTGTCAATCGAGATATTAAATTTAAAAAAATGGTGTCGGATTTCTAAAAAATATCTATTCAGCAGGGATTTGCCCCCCGTTACACATAAAATAATGTCCATTACGTTTACATATGTATCGTGATTCGTGATGAAAACGCGAGAGTATAAACGCTACTTAGCATGCATAATTTTATTACATATTACAAACAACATCGGTATAGTATCGGAAATTAACTTAACAATTGCACTAAAAACTTGAAAATAAAATAAGTAAAAAACGTTTTAAGTTAAACGGTTTTTAATGCACCAAAAACTAGAAAATAAAAATTTGTTATAACTAACCGTAGATGCAACTTTCTGTAGATTACTCACGTGAAACTATTATCACTGTAGTTTTCCCAAGTCGGATGCTGAAAGCCACGTTTAGCCTCTATGTCAGTGGATTAAGCGTTACCTAATCGGAAACTTTTACGTAAAACTAAAATAAAAACGTGGGGCGTCATTATGAAGAAAGAAACATACAAGTTCAAAATATGTAATTGTAGCTTTAATTTTGCAATTAATCATCCATCTGATCCATCACTTCCACAGAGGTAAATAGCTTTTATCAAGGCCAGAACAAAACTTATTACACTATTGCTGTCTTGATTTATATGTGATTTAATTGCGTACGCCCCACGTTTTTATTTCAGTTTCACGTAAAAGTTCCCGATTAGGTAACGCTTAATCCACTGACATAGAGGCTAAACGTGGCTTTCAGCATCCGACTTGGGAAAACTACAGTGATAATAGTTTCACGTGAGTAATCTACAGAAAGTTGCATCTACGGTTAGTTATAACAAATTTTTATTTTCTAGTTTTTGGTGCATTAAAAACCGTTTAACTTAAAACGTTTTTTACTTATTTTATCCTCCTAATGCGTTCATACGCATAGTTAATAGGAGAGGCCTACGTCCAGTACTTTAATAGAGATTTGCGAAACCAATCCTCTTGTGTTTGGACAATACAGGAGGCATTTTCGTGAACACGTTACGAGTATAATCAGACCGTTTCCACAAGAAGCTAACGGACCGAGCGGTAACCGAGCGAATTGAAGCGATACACACTCAGTAGGTATTTAGCAATAAATTACCAGCTATCAGTGCAAACTAAAAGAGCATTCGCTGTTCTAACCTCCCACTCTACGAAATTCGATCGGTACACAAAACGTGATTGGTTGATTTCGTAGAACGGGCTCTAGAACAGCGAATGCTCTTTTGGTTTAAATTAAACGCACCTTTAACAAACGAATTTCGTAGAGTGAATATAGAATGAGCATTCGCTCGCTTGGTCAAAATCCACCTTCACGATGCACTTTAAAAATAGAAATATTTTAGTAGTTCGGTCAAACTTAGGTGGATATTTCTCATTTAAATTTGTGAGATGTCACAGCCATGAACAGAAAGTCAACGTTACATAAACTTAATTTTCTATATTTTTATATAGGGTGTTTTTATAGATTTCTGTTAAATTGGACAGGTTAATTGGGACATTAATAGAAGCTGCCTTGTATATCGGCTTCGGCGTTTTTTTTTTCGTTTTCATACATAATAATTGTAATGGCAAGTGTGAGAGAACCTTAAGAATAAGATCTCAGGTGACTGACGCCACTCGTCAAAATAAGTAACATTAGGGTGGAATAAAGATTGCAATACACTTGTTCAGTCATTAAACTAATTTTTTTTAATAACTCAATAACAGTAAAAGTTAAGACACTAGTTTCTTAGAGAAATTGATTATTTTTACCTAAATAAGCTTCCCTTTAATTTAACGGAAATCAATAAAAACACGGTGTTTATGAACATTCGTCGCAGGGGCTACTTCACGAATACCTAAGTATCAAAATGTTCAACTTCCTGGAATCCCTTAACTTTCAAACATGGTCTGACACACTTGTCAAACTTAATAAGAAATACCTACCCAAGTATGTTCTGGGGCTCACTTCTCAAAAGCTTGTAACTTGTACAAGTGCTTGTAACAAGTGGAAGCCTCTTTTTGATACTATTAATTAAATAAAGACTTCCGCTTGTATTACAAGTTACAAGCTTTCGAGAAATGGGCCCCTGGTATGTGGAATACATTAATAGTCAAGACGTGACAGTATGTTAAATAAGAATACACTTGAGTATCACTGATCAATAAAACATAGTATACTCAAGCTATAAAACTGCGAAACTGTTTATGATGAGATAATATTATGAATAGGCAATAAACCTCTTACTACTCTAGAAGTGGTTTATTTTTAGTGATTTTGGTATACTGTGGAATCAGATAGGTATAAATTACATTATTAAGCATTCATTTTTATTATTTATAGTTAATTATTGTTATTTTATACATGATAAATATAAATAAGACATACCTAGTACTTTATAAAACTGAACACTGAAACTTTTCAAAACGATTTGATTTTGAACTTTAATTCAAAATCCCAATTTATAAAAAAAGGCGCTCTTGCTATTGAGGTTTTCTCGAGGGTTTACGCAATATTATACACATAAATAAAGTATGTTTTTCCATAAATTATCACCTGCGCAATGTATAGGTACTGTATATGAAACATTATTTAATATTTACATATCTTGTTACTTACACGTAACCTAAGAGACAAGTAAATTAACATAGTAATCTAAGTCGTCACTTAACTGGGCAATATTTACACTGACACGAACATTTTCATCTCATTAACTTGTACAACTGATTAGATTAATGCATTATCATATTATTAGCAATACGTTCAAGGTAGACAAGATAGGTATTAGACGGGTTTTAATTATCATAATGGGTTTGCTATATGGTTTGTCTTTTCACACGTTCACTATAATTCGTTTATAGCATTAGAGAGAACGTACAAGCAGGAAGCGCGTGGTCATTTATTTACGACATTTTATACCTCCTAATGCGTCTCTACGCATAGTTAATAGGAGAGGCCTACGTGCAGCAGTGGACTATCATAGGCTGATGATGATGATGATGATGATGATACCTCAACTGTCAAACTATCTCAAACAGCCATTAAAAAAGACTAACACTATTATTTTCGTCAATAAAATTACAAAAATATTATTAACATTTATATTTAAATAATAATAATCATCATCATCATAAGATTATCCCGTTCATCCGGGGGAAAAGTTTTAGAGACAAAACCTTCACTATTCAATAGTAGTACTAAAATAGTTTCTTTGAGTATAAAATATTAGGACTTAATAAATGAGAATAAAAAAAAATATTTTACGAGAGGTATTTTTTTTTATTTTTTCCACAATTTTTAATTTTGTAAATAATCAATGAATGTAAAGAACGCCATTAATATTAAAGACGACATGGTACACCTGATGCACTGCGAATTTTGCGTCAAGCTTATAAGCGCGGAATTACGGTGGTGAACGAAAATATAATTTAGACACTGGTTTGTTAAAATCGATTTATTAAACAACAAAAGCGTACTTCAGATTGTTGTGTCTCTTGAAATGTAGTACATTAAACATGACTAACGTTTATACAATTTATCATTAGCATAATGTGATCATTTTTTAAATATTCAAAAATTTGTAAAAATTGTTTCGAACTAGACGAACTCCACTGCATCGGGGCTCGTAGTCGCCGTCTTCGCGGTACATTCAAATTAACATTTCACAATCATAAATGCTTTCATTTACATATTCGTATTATTCTTTTAGTATTTTCAGTTTCGTATCCCCTGAAAAGCGGGACAACTGTCGTCCCGCGTGAACCTTCTGCGGGACTTTAGGGCCCCAGAAACGGGACGTCCCGCATATAGCGGGACAGTTGGCAGCCCTAATGATGACGCTGCTTCCCGTCATTAATCAAATCAAAGAATGGTCAGTGACACTTCAATCCCTTAGTCGACTCTTACGACTCCCGCGGGAAGAGTTGGGGTGGTGACAAATGTATTCTTACTGCCGTTACCACACGGCATACAAATGTTTTCTTACTATATTTCAATAATGTTTACAGTAAAATAATTATTTTAAATATTTGCCTTAAGAAGATAGGTTGTCCACGACTGCTTATTTGAAATGAAAACTTGATAAGTAGGTACCTACTTTGATTTTATACAATGTACCCATGAGGAAAGGAAAACAATTCAACAGCGGATTTCTGACCAAATTTGAAGTTAAAAATGTCATATGAAGTTTTCTGGATTCAGTCTATTTTAAGAGAAAATTTGATTTTTTCTTAAAACCGTTTTAGACCATTACGCTATGATAAACGCATTTTAGGAAACGATTTTGTCACCATGTTGTCTTAGTCTTGTCACACTTAATTGACAGACATCAAATGAACAAAAATATCTTTAATTAAGTACCTAGGAAACGTAAAAAAAAACTTTGACGTGCATTTTTTGCGATAGTTTGATTAATATAATCCTTTTTTTGTGTATTAAGGCATTCGAAACATCAAAAAAAAAAAAAATTTTTTTTTGCTTATTTGACCAAAACTCATTTAAATTTTTTTGCTTCTTTTAGTCTCAGGAATATGCTGTTAGAATTATTCCCTTTCCTCGTGGGCACCTTGTATAACTAATTAAGTGCTTTCACAACAGATCCTATCGTATATATCGATGCAGTTGCAGTTGGTATGTAGTTACCCACCTACTATCTAATCTAGGTATCTAACAAGACGAGCAATTATCACGAAACCGATAATTTCAAACCATAACCATAAAACAAACTATGAAAATCCGCACACATTGGAAAACTAGTAAAATGAGTTATTAGCCGGTCCAAGTACACCTGAACATTTCTAACAATTAAGACCCAATTGTCATTGGCATAGGGCTGATGTTATGAAGGCCAGTCATCGGAATGGGGCCAATGACCCTTACGATATTCATAACTTACACACTATTTCACTGTGTAAACTTATCCGTGCTCGTTTAAACTTTAAAGTGGGCTTTAATATTTGTTGCGAAAGAATTGTGGGAGTAAAAGCGATGGGTTTCCACAAATATGGGATGCCGAGCTATGAAATGTGGCAGAACCATTTATGGCCATTGTACCCTTTCCGGACATCTAGTATATAAAATATAAATATAAAAATAAAACGTAATTAAATATACAGGGTGCTACACAAGCCACTGGAAACCTTGAACCTTGAAAATTGTTTTTTTCTTATATTTCGACCGATCGATAAAATTTTGTATGAAAGGGACAAATTTTTTTCTGAGATTTCTGGGTTAGCTACATAGTAAAAGTTGTTGAGTATAATCTACTAAATCACCCCGTTTAAGGTTTTCGGTGGCTTATGTAACACCCTGTTTAAGAATAGAATCCTGAGCATAGTGAGGACACAAGACGCAAAACCACGCAAGGAAAATATTAGTTAAAAACATTACAAATCTTATCCAAATGATTGTTATAAAATATTTTATCATTCGAATCATCATTTAAAGTCAAAAAGTCGATATTAGAATTAATTACACCTTCCAAACATTGCATTTGCCGAGCTATGAAATATGATATGACAGAATCGGACATTTAACGTCTAAATATAAAATATAAATAAAAAATAATGTATAAGAATAGAATCCAGAGCATAGACGCAAAACCACGCAAGAAATATTAGTTCAAAAACATTACAAATCTTATCCAAATACTAGAGTCAAATACACTTTCCGTGCAGGTTTCGAAGGATAAAGGGAGTCTTTTCGAGGTAATGATGTGAAAAATATATTAGAATATATATTATTACATATATCGTCGCTTAGCACCCACAACACAAGCCTTAACTTACCGCAAGACTAGGGCGATTTGTGCAAGAATGTGCCATGATATTTGAAAACCTCAACCAGCGAATATATCGCAAGCAGTCCAAAATTATAATGCACTTATGGCAGCTGGCGCATTTTTGTGTGTTGCTCAAATGATCCGAATAGGGCATTAACGAGTGTTGCGCAGGCTGCCCGTAATCTGAACCTCGTATTATAGAAGGGATTATCTTATTAAAAATGTAATGTAAGTTACGCCTTTCTTCGTTGGAGCGGTGAGATAAATGTGGAGCTGCAAGTTGCGAATTGCTTGTACATGTACAGTCAACAAAAAATGTGGTCTAACTTTCGGCTCTATTCAGTGGTAATAAGGTCGTAAAGTGGTAGACCAAATTATTTGTTGAGTGTACGCCAAATATGTGGAAGAGTTTACAAGTAAAGATAGATTATCAAGAGATAGCATATTATATGTATATGTAATTATTTACCATCATTATAATAATATCCATATCATACTCGTATTATAGGTACCTAATTTGTGGATTTAACAAAATATACATAATGATTATGACCAACATGACCATTTGACTAATTATTTGGAATTGAAATACGGAAATCGAAGCCAAAGTCATGAAAGCTGTACAAAGTTTAATAACTTCATCAACAATAAAAATAAGCTATAACCACAAAGCATTCCAGCAAAGCGCGCAAGTAGTTGAGAAACTAGTCATTACGTTTGATGACTATGATATGAATTAATCACAGGAAGGTGTAAAGCGCCCAGACTCCAGAATTACGTTACATAAGCGGCATGCGTGCGCGCATGGCGAAAGATCGCGTTTCATGCGTCTAAATAACATGGCCGACATTTCAAAACATTACATTTTTCGCAGAATTTGGCACGAAAGATTGTCATTAAAGTTTTCGAATGCATGGCAAAATCTCATCGAAATCCGTTGCGTAGTTTTAAAGATTTAAGCGTACAAAGGGACATAGGGACAGAAAAAGTGACTTTATTTTATTCTACGTAGTGATACAGTTATGTCCACCCAATAAATTATTCATAAAGGTGTGCTGACACTTCCAAATTTTGGAAAGGAGCACTAGACACGTGCTAAATTTAATATTAAGGTAGAGTCAATAGTTAATGAGAGAAGTAATTTTATGTTTTTGTTAGCGTAGATACTTAAACACAATTGTTCAGAAGGGTTATCGTTTGTAAGTGTAAGTTTACACGAAGATCACGATTGTGCTTAGTTAAATAAATGACGCTTACAAAACTTTCACTGTGCTTTGTAAGTGCAACTTTGTAGGCAACAATTAGTTATTATTACAAGGAAACAAATACGACGCTTTGCTTTGACTTTGTCACGTAGTTGAAATTCGCGAGAACCGGAAACACTGCTGAACAACTCGTAACCTAAATTTAACTCCTTTCGAGAAAATCTGCAAGGATAAACAATTTCTGTAACAAAAAAACTTGTCGTGTATAGCAATAATACACGTTCAGAACATTCTTAAAATTTCGGGAAAGTTCCCTCAGCAAACATAGGGAAAAAGTGGTTTCAGCCAAATCGCAAGAAATTTTTGTATGATGTATTGATGTAGAGTCGTACTCTCTCGAGATTTATACTTTCTGAAATAATCAAGTATCTCCCAAAAAGTGCCAAAACATTAAGGTTACACATTACACACTACATCATTAGGCCACTAACGCCAGGTGAAACGGTTAGAAATGTCAAAAATCTATTGATTTAACCAATTAACCCCCAGTTGGCTAATAACCCTGCATTCTGCAAAGTTTTTCAAAATGTATCCGTAAGAAACTGGAATGCAGTTGCGACTTTTGCAATCGTTGCCTAGGATTTCAGAAATTTAAACTGACTTCAATCGATTTCTCCAAAATCCCATCATCAAACCCCAACTTGGTGCCAACGACACCAAACAGGCGCATAAAAGTTCCATAAAAAAATAATAATTGATTCACGATTTTCGGAGATAGCAAGTTTTAAACCTACCTAAAAAAAATGTGTCGAATTGAGAACCTCCTTTTATGATATTCATATCTAGATACTTATACTAAAAGATGAAGCGGTAATTAGCATTAAATCATTCAACTTCCACTTGAAACTTGATACATCGCATAGGGTCATAATTAATGATGACTCCAATGGGGTCATAGTTCCACGCAAAATCCAATCACCGAATCCCGTTACTTTATAGCATATTGTCAGGGTCCCGAAGTACCTTAGCTTTAGGTCAGTGGGCTGGTCGCAAGAATGCGGCCGGGTTTTGCAACAAGTTCTCCCCTCTCGGTCTGCCCCGAGGCTCTCGCTCGCAAGCCCGAGCGCGCCCGAACCCTTCCGAAGGCTTTCGCGTCTTCTTCGGAAGTCCGACCGGATTCTTGCGCGTGGGCATTTATTTACGCTTGCGCAGATTTGTGATTCTTGTTTTTATCATGTAACGGGTGATGATGACAAGTATATGTGTGCTATCTTCAATCTTGCGTTTTCCCTTGTAAGTATTTAGGCACTGACATGCATAATGAGATGCAGTTGCTTTTGGACATACCTACTTGGATTTTTATTAAGCATAATGTTACATGTCATCAACCGACTTCAAAAATGTCATGTTACTCGATATCTCCGAGAGCCAAGAACCGATTTTAATTTTGTTTTGATTTAGTGGGTATAACCCCAGGATTGTCCCGTTGGCACTAAGGTTGGGTTGGGTCTGGTGATGGAATCTTGAAGAAATCGGTTAAAGTCGGTTTAATTTTTTTCATTTGGTGATTATTTCATGATTTCACAAAGTTTCAGTTATAAAATCTTAGGCAACGATTGCAAAAGCCCCAAACTACGTTTCTTATCGAATAGATTTTGATTTTATTTGCAGAATGTAGGGTTAGTCAACTCGGGGTTAACTAGTTCAATACATATTATTGACATTTCTAAATGTTTAACCTCTCGTTAGTGGCCTAATACTGGGGCTGTGTAACTATAGTACTTTGAGAGTTTCTGGAGGACACTGAAGGCTAACTGCGAACTACAATCACGCAATCGATGTATTCATTGCTTCTCAGTTCCTTTTCTAAATTCATACATAAGTGGCCTAGGATTCTGATTGGTGTAAATAGTTTAAAGGGGAAGTGACTTCATATAACTGATTCAGAGCTGCCACTATAAAAAAAAAATCTTGTATTTGGAATGTCACTTGTGTATGCATCGCTAAAACAATCGATTACTTCCTAAGACTGACCGCTGCACTTGCAGCACAATGCTCGGCCTTGGTCTCGGTTTATTGGCCACACACAATCGGGATCCTAGACAAGGCTATGCCTGTCAATCGGCCGTGTCATTCACGACAACAGGACAGGTGCTTCGCAGTTCCGGATCACACAATCTTAGTGGATAAAAAAGTACCCCCTTATTCAAAAGTCAAAAACATTTATTGCAAGTCACATTACAGTTCACAAGATGGAATTAAGACTAGGTATACATGTGACGCCCTGCAAGGAGGGCACAGCAACATAGTTGAATAGATTAGTTTACTTATAACATATTTTTTACTTATATCTACTAATACTGCATTTACATTACAACGTAGAGTTACATACGTACGAGTCGATAACATACATATTAATGATTCAATAGAATAGCGTGGGGATGGGATAAAGAGCTATCGAAGTATTGTTTCATTAAACGTCTCCCAACTTAAAAGTAGCTAAGTATTGTTTGTCCCTTTCGGTCTTATAGACATATTGATAAGACTGAAAGGGACAAACAGTAGTTAGGGCACGTTTATGAATAAGGGGGTTAGAAGATGGGTACTGTGGCTTAAGGTGCGTTTAAACCAAAAGAGCATTCGCTGTTCTAGCGCCCGTTCTACGAAATCAACCAATCACGTTTTGTGTACCGATCGAATTTCGTAGAGTGGGAGGTTAGAACAGCGAATGCTCTTTTAGTTAAACCGCACCTTAAGGTATACTTGGCACGAAGCTCGCGGGTGTAAACCCTGGCTTACAATGATCTTTTTGGAAATTGGACGTAATGATGCAAAAGGGAACCACACGAATCTGTCATTTTAAAGATTGACTTTCTATCTTGTGATTTAAAATGTTAATTAGAATGAAAAGTGCATGTGGGTTGGTTTCCTTTTGCATAATTACGTCCAATTATGAATCATTCGATTTTTAACAGACTTCACGAGTTTTATGACTTCTAAGTTTAACGATTGTAAAAGTCGCGACTGTACTCCAGTCAACTTGGCCGGTTCCTTCTCAACAACTCACACATAGGTAACTACCTAACTACCTACACATCATCAGTCTATCTCAATCCACCTATTAACTATGCGTATAGACGCATTTTAGGAGGTAAATGTCCATAATCACCACGCTGGGCAAGCGAATTGGCGATCGCAGTAATGTGTCCACTATGATGACGCTGCTGCCCATCATCAATCTTCTATCAAAGAATGGTCAGTGACACTTTAATCCCTTAAACGACTCTTACGATACCAGTGGGAAGAGTTGGGATGGGGACAAATGTATCCACGTCACCACACGGCCGAATATATTTCATTCAACTATCATATTTTTACCATGCACGTACCTACTCCTACTCAACGACTACTTATCGGTAATTACTAGTTACAAAAAGGGCTTACTTCTATATGAGTTTGATATAGTAATACGTCCATTAGAGAAGACACTTGAATAATGTATTTCCCCGTACGATTCCCAAGGGCCCTAGCTGAGCTTTGTTAGACGCTCTTTAACGGTAATCGCTGATAGCATCGCGTTGCTTGCGAGTTCACGGACTGTGATCAAGTTTTTGCTCAGCTCTGTTAATTCTGTAGACAGATATCTTCGAGTAATGCTGTAAATATGTAATTGAGGGCCTGTTTGAACCCCGGATAAAGATATCAGTCAGATACAATTATCACTACCCAAGTAACAAAAGCGAATCTAAAAAGGGGATATTAGATATCTAATAGACTTCGATTTGATTGTCTACCATAAGAGTAACATTGCCCCCAAGCTATCTTCAATAACGCTTATAGATAGTCTATAGTAAAGTGGGCACAACCTTGTAACTATTCATAAGTCTCCCTCTAGAAACCACGAATAGACAGAGTTAAGAATTAAACATTTTCAAATAGTCTTAAGGCATTCTTCTAGAGTCTTTCTATACTATTTATAGACCACGATATGCACTAGTAGATGGTTAAGGTGGTTCGTTTTTCATACTAATATATTTATTCAAATATGGGTAAATGGAGCATAGTTTTACAATGAAATCACTTAAATCGACAATCATTTTTATATTTGTTTGCGGCAAATTATGTTTCTGTAATATAAAGGGTCGAATAATAGCTTAAATTAGTACTTTATTTTAATAAAGATTTGTTAATATGTGGGTGAACGACGACAGTGTCATACACCAATCGTACGTTCGGTGTGTGCGTTGGAAAGCAACGTTGCCAGTTGGCTGAAAATGCTACGTTGCCGCTCTGCCCTAACGCATTTCGCATGTTATTTATTTTTCAACAATATCAAACGCAAGCGTTGCTAATGTTGCCATATAGGCCATATTCCCACGCAAAGTCGAACGGAAGACTACTACTATAGAAAATATACCTATACATACTAGTTACATTTAATGTTTTTATAATAGATGTGCGTACTAAATGATAGTCTCGTGGAACTGAACGTAAAACCTATTTGGCAAGGCAACACTAAATTCAAACGTCACTCTGATTCTAAATCACCGGCAGTACTTTATCATTTTACAATTTGTTTATACCTACAAATCCGAATTGACGCTAAATTGCCTACGATTGTTTGAAATGTCTCATAGCGTGCAGTGATTTACATGAGGATTTATTATACGTTTGTATACTATGTAGCCACAAACGTCCCGGAAAGGCTATAAAAACCACCGATACTCGGGCCTGAAAAAAACTTGTAAGCGAAGCCTTGGAGAAATGATACTATATTACGGAGAAATCAAAAGGTAAGTTCTGTAGAGGCTGACTTGCTGGATATCTTTCCTCCCCGTATTCATTTTTTTTAATTATAATTATATTTCCACTATTATTATAACAAAAATGTTTCGATGTTTATTGTTTTCGCAACAACTGCTCATCGGATTGGAATAAGGAAAGTTGACATGTAGATAAATAGTAATATATATTATATTATAAGAATAATATTTTTTTTTTTACATAAATACCGGAAACGTTAGTTTCCCGAGGGATGATGAGTTCCAGGCCTTGAACTTTTAAAAATATAACCATTTTGTAGATACTCACTGAACCTGTTTTGAACCCAGGTTCCCTCCCTAACTTCGCAGTCAAGTTCACCACCACCTAACTAGACAAATCCGAAATGTATTTTTTATTCCAGTAATCATCACACACCATTTTGACGATGAGTATTCTGATTTCAGATCCAGGGCCAACTGCAGGTGTCACAATATGTTTAGATGCTTCAGACTCACTCCCAAGCAACACACACAACATCAAGCAATCTTTCTATATCCATGTATAAAACCAGAAAAACGTAAAACAGAAATAATAAATAAAAATAATATGATATGATGTAAATAAAACACTGAATTTATAAATTGATCTGTTTTCTTTATCTATGTATTCCGCACGTGATTGGAATGGGAAGGAATCTAAAGTGACTAGAAATATCTAATATAATTATATCTACATAACGAAAACTTATCTGACTGAAGTCATCGAATAGATTCCGTCCCAATCTGATTGGACATCTATTAGGTTAGGACATCCAGGCCCGTTTTTTAGTAGTATAGGCTATTTCAGATTGACCATGCAAAAAATACCGGAACTGGATGCCATAACATCACCTGAAAACGTTTTTGGTGAGTAAATATATAAGGTCACCAAAATTAAACCTAGGTTGGTAGTTCAGGGACCAATACCACAAAACTTTACAAGCATACAAACCTACAAAATTGACAATTATTTGTTTTGGAATTTATACAATTTTGTAGAATTATACGCTTGTAAAGTTTTGTGGGATAGGCCACAGGTTATTATTTATTTATTACTGAAAAAAATGTAATTATAGTTATAGGTAAAGTATCATTAAAAAAAAATAAAAATATATTGAAATTACGAGATTTGAACCTTGGTCCTAATGAATGTGCGTCAGACGGTCATCCAACTAGCCTCCATCCATCCAAGTTCAATACACGTTCCGAAATAAGCAATCGGTTTCGTAAACGTATAAGGGTTTGAATATGTGTGTGCATACTGCGAAGCCGCGGCAGCGTTTCGTATTTATTCAAAGAAACTTATTTTGTAAATTAAACCTCACCTGAAATTTAGTTGGCCACATTAGAAACAGCAGTTTATTTGCGGCAAATATATTACTTATTAAAAATATTTCTATTATCATACATAAAATATAAAAATACGTTGAATTCGCGCCACCTATGCACTATAACGCCATCTATTGGCGTTGTAGTGCCTAGCTGACCGTGACATTCCACCTTAATAGATAAGCTTGAGAGCTAAACAGAAGTATTTACCTGAGAAGTTTTAAAACTAAATTAACTCAACCCTGCCAACCTTAAGAAAGATTTTAATAGAAATAGACAACGATACGTATAATGGCGCATATCTCAAAAGAATAATGCTAAGGTAATATTACAAAATGGCGTGACAAATTTCTAACTTCTTATTTCATGCGCCTAGTTTTCATCGGCTAATACTGATACTTAAACTTGCAAAACATGGTGCGGATGAAAGTCTCTCGCTGAATTTCGGTAAAACTCTCTTTAAATAAGAGCGCCCGCTTGAAATGTAATATTTAATAAAATATTAACCAAATATAAAAATATTAAAAAAAAAAAATTGTATTTATATGTTTAAGCCATTTGTTTCATTCATAATATAGTATATTAAAAAGTATAGGACGATTTGTTACAGAGAATATATTCATAAAACTACAAAAACAAGCAAAAAAATAGTTCGCTACAATAATTTCACAAAATATTAGGCAGTAAAAATGGCGTCTAGTTAAACTTGTCTAGAAAAATGATTTCTTTAAAACAAACTTTCTAAAGAATAATCTGTAGTATAGCTCTAGTAAATGACAGGACTATTTTTACTTGTTGCAAACCAAACTTCCTAGTCGAGGAATAAACTGGTTTATGAGTGGTTTAAGATTACCTATAAACTGCCATTTTTGTATACTGTTTTAACTTCTCACAGTATTTCTAGACATCAATCAGAGAACTGGCATTTTGAGTGCGTTGTGTATCATTTTGGATGGATTAATGCAGAACGAATTCAAGAAGTTACCTTCTTAAAGAAATTTGTTTTTTATTTGTTGACAATATGAAATAATGTAATGGTATAATCGCAACTTCGCGCCGCCGGCGTGCGCGCGTGCGGAGTAGTCGCGAGACGCACGTCTTGACATGTTGAATTGTTTGGTGTATCCACGGTTCACGCGGCCGATTTGTAGCAGTTTTAACGTGTTATGTTTAGTTTTATCAGTGTATTTGAAGAGGGCGGAAAGTTTATTTTTTGTGGATCGTATTAAATTAGCTAGATTTATCTAAATTATCATATTCGTACCTATCTATATAAAGTTTCCCCGATTTCTAAGAATGAACATTTGACACGCATTGTTTATTTATTTATAGGTAGATGGAACCATTTCGTAATTAAAATTATTGTCTAATCTTTATTTATTATTTTAATAATCTTACCCGCTTAATTCCTGAATCGCAAATCAGAATCGGAACTCCTTTTGCTCCTTTTCTGTATTTTCTTCTATTTTTAAATATTTGCTGACTCTCCGACGAAAGCCTCCAGATCTTTTAATTTGTTTTACTGTCTCCATTGCATAAAGCCAGCTGATCTAGTAAAATTGCACTTATTTACACACATCTTTAAGCAAATAAACACTGGAACCACTATTTCACTAACATATTATTAGACTTACTGAAAGATATCTACAAAAGTAGTTTATGTAGACTTTAGTCTTTTTATAAACAATCATAAGAGTACCACTAGCTAATACGGAATATCTGTAGGAAGTTAAATCTTAACATTTACCATCTTATCTAATAAAATACTGGAAAATAGGTATTTTTAGGCTTTACCTAGAAATGTACTTAAAATACGTGTTCTATAGATCAAATCATCTAAAAAAAAACAAATATGAGAAAAGATACACTATAAGGATACTTTTTCTTCATAGAAACCATTTATAGAAAGCCCTTATCTAAAAATAAACTGCGAATAGACTATCAATAGATAAATTCGTTTTAAGCCTTCAGGCCCATGTTACTTGGGTATCGTTTTCCACAGGTAGGTATATAAAAGACAAGGATGTCTAACATTTATCTGACAGTATGTTTACCATATGAGTATACCTATAGCTTAAAAATAATTAGGTGCCATAAGAAGTGGAAAGTATTTTGCCAAATTCATTTCAGACATACTGATCAGATTTGAATAAAATCGCAGAAAAAAAGCCTTACATCCGAGAAATAAAAATGTCGCAGTTTTTATGTATTGCTGGAATTACTTGATACGCCGCGTCGCGTTAAGCTAAAAAAATCATCCATGGCCTCAGTACTCTATCACGTAAGTTTTTAATATGAACCAACAAATACAGGTACCTACATTTTTGTTGTGCAATTGAATAGTGTAATAAATATGTATATTGATAATAGTAAGTAACCACTATCAGCCTTCACAAGCCGAAAAATCTTTCAACCATCAAAATACTTGAGCACTCCTGTATTATAATTATCAAGATTATTGATATGTACAGTCGCCATCAATATCGTAGCATCAGGAGCGCTAAAAAATATCTGAACACGTATCTATCGTTATGGCAATACAGGCGTGTTCAGATATTTTTGCGACTCATAGCGACTGTATGATGTTCAGCCATTTTGGACCACCTAGGTTGCCAATGTTGCCATACATGCAAAGAAGCTAAACCAGCCGCCGATAACTAGGCCACACATTACTTCGGATGGGCTACGACTACAGTCGCCATAATTATATATCGAGGTAGCCATAATGCTCATAAACATCTGCGCGCGCCTCTATTTTCATGGCATTAAAGTGCATATTCAAATATTTTAAGCACTGTCGCCGTTCAGATATATCTGATGACGGGTGTACAGTCGCCATCAGATATATGGTAGCGGTCGAGGTCCCCAAATAAATCGGAGCAACGTAAAATTTCAATAAATTCGTTACGTGAGAAAAGGGCAATGATTTGGGAGCGTGTAATTCGTCATAAAGTTAGGGGCAGTCACTTTTCAATAAATTCGTAACGTACAAGTTGGTAAAGATATCGGAACGAACATAACTCAAAGATATCGAAGCAGCCAGGGTGATCATAAACATCGGAACGTTTATAGGAAATAGACCTTAAGTCTGCGTCACATAGTTTATTTTAATTTGTTACTATGTTGTCACTACTACTACTTTAAGTTGTCAATGTCAAAGATGATTTTGATGGCACTATTGTGGGTGAGTAAATGAGTTTCCTAGATAAAAGAGAAGTTTTCAAGCATCATTATCGAAAAATGCATAAATTCAATTTTGATTTTTTATTGATGTAATCATATTAATATGGGATACGTAAATAAAATCGTAAAGCCAGCAAATTATTTATTTAAACGAAACTAAAAAAGTATAAAGTGTGAACAGAATATCTAAAAGTCATTTGCGGATCCTATTTTACCACGGTGACAACTCCGAGAATTGTAAATTGACTGTTTCTCCCATTGCAGGCGTCCATGGGCTACGGTTACCACTTACTTATTTATTTAAACTTTATTGCACAAAAGAAAATCTTAAAGTACAAAAGGCGAACTTAATGCCAAGGGCATTCTCTACCAGTCAACCTTAAGGCAAAGCAGACTTATCATCAGACGGGCCGTGTGGTTGTTTGTGTTTCAAGTATATTGCAAGAACTTTTAGCAATCAACAATAAATACCGTCTTTTAAGCGAAGCCAAATTATACATTGTCACAAAAATACCACAATTGTAGCGAAATTCCAACATAGGTAGGTCGAACCTCATATCAAGAATTTACGAAAATCGTTCTAAACCTTATGACAATTGTAACGACTTTCCGAAAGTAAAATAGTAAATTACGATACAAGTGCGAAAAAAATTAAATTGAGTGGAATTTCCTTTTCGCACGTGTATTAATAATGATAATTGTATGTTGGTGGCAAACAAGCACACGGACCGTCCGATAGTAAGCGGTAGACGTAGCTTGCGGAGGCTTGACATCAGTAACAGTGATATTATACATATATGATATTATACACACATATATATGTTTATGCTATTGTTGCTTTACTATAATGGTGGCTCATTAAAATCAGTCAGTATGGGAATGTCTGAAACTATCGGATATTAGAGGTGTGCGCCGCAAAATTTTGCCGGCGCGGCGGCGCCACGCCGGCGTCAAGGTCGAATTATTGCCCTATACGTTTATATATAAGGATGAGAAGGTATTAAACACCTAGATATAGTTTAGGACAAGTTTATTATTTTAAAAATAAACACATAAAAAAATTATAAGATTGCATTTTATGCAACAATTGTTATAATTATCGTGTACGAAAATTATTTTATTAACTCGCAATGGGTCGAATCGTGACATTTTATCTACACATCTACAGATTCCCAATACTACACATTCCCAATTGTACAGATTCCTAATACTACAGATTAGAGGTAATACTACAGATATTGTCAGTCCCAGTAATACGGATTTCGAATGCTACAAATGTGGTATGTTTTGCTTTGTTTGACGTTATTATTTATTACAAGCCTACAAAATCTGTAAAAATAGCCAAATTTTGAATGCGTTTTAATGTACCTACTGATAAAAAATATTTCGTATACTGTCCAAAAAGAGGAAACATATCGACATGAGAAGTATCTTTCTTAAAATGCTTATGAAAAAATTTTTGTTACAAATTGGTCTATTTTTGGAGTAGGAAACAGGGAACAAAAAAACCTTGTTTTCGCCAATTTTACTTAGGTATTATCAGGCGAAGCTGCAGTTATCTATTTCTCAGCCCTGCAAAGCGATAGCAAATTTTTCAAATGCCAATTTTTTAGCTTACATCTCCTTTTACCTCAATTTATTCAAGAAGCACAAAATCATCCATGGCAAACGCTTAAATTAATAGAATCAGTTAATAGACAGCCATTAAGCCTCCTATGGTGGCCTAACGTAGATAATGAAAAAACATCCACCATCATCATTCATCATCAGCCTATCGCAGTCCACTGCTGGACATAGGTCTCCCCAATTTCACGCCACCGTTTTTGTTCATTGGCTGCTTGCTCCCAGTTCCTGCCGGCGATCATACGCAAATCGTCGCTCCACCTTGCCTGAGGGCGTCTTACACTACGCTTGCCGAGACGCGGTCTCCACTCAAGAACTCGTTTACCCCAATAGTTGTCGGGTTTACGACTAATACGGCCAGCCCACTGCCACTTCAGCTTGCTAACACGGTGGGCTATGTCAATCACTATGGTTCTCTACCGGATAACCTCATTTCTGATTCAACCCGACCTGATTCGGCCTGCAAAGAGACGCCGAGCATAGCCCTTTCCACAGCTCGCTGAGCGACCTTGAACTTGTGGACCAGCCGTACCGTCAGTGTCCACGTTTCGGCTCCGTACGTCACGACGGGTGGAACGCACGTACACTGTGGGATCGACGATGTGAAGAATACAATATAATGGAATTCTGTAAAAGAAATCTGTAAAATTGGGAACAATCCTACTCGAGTAGTGTGTTTTTTTGGTAGGTACACGTATCAATCTCCTTTAGGCCTGAAAATCTGTAATCCAGAAGTGGCATATCGGTCAAAGGGAACCGCTTGTCGATATTCGCAAGCATATTGTTGTTTAATGCCAATATGACCAGCGTGGCGCGTTATTTAAATTATTTTATTCCGCAAATTTTTTGTCGCGGCGTGGATTTTGAAAACGTCGGCGGCGGCGGCGGCGTGGGTCCCGCGGCGCGGCGGCGCCGCGCCGGCGTGGCGCACACCTCTATCGGATATACGAAAATATGTTCTTAGGAACCATGTCATCGATTTTAATAGACAGAAAAACTGCATTAATGTATTTGAAAAAAAAAAACTACCCAGCAGGGGAATCGAATCCGGTTGTTTTGAAAAAATAAACTTATCTGCACTATTTCTATTCGAATATCCATTGTGTAGGTCTTAAGCAGTAAATAGTAGTATTTGTTTTTAGGAACCATATCCCTAAGAAGCATGATGTCTAAAATGAATAAAATACATTGTTTTCACATATTCAACAAGTTTTTTTTTCTAATGTATAAATGCAGTTATTTATCAAAATCGATGATAGATAATTATGGTCCCTAAAACAAATACTACTTAGTATGTCTTATAGTTTCAGAATTTCTCTTTCAAAAAAATAAGTTTTAAGACAAAATATTATTAAATGACGTACTGACATTTCTATTACTCCCTAGGGAATTTGACTTTTCTATTATTCCCGCTATGCATGCAAGCAATGGCGCGCTGAGACAGCATGTGTGATAAAAAGGTGACATTAACTGCCCCCAAGATCGCCTGATTTGACAGCTCCTGATTTTTTTTCTGTGGGGTTATTTAAAAGGATTTGTCTTTTCTAATTGGCCAACGAACCTTTAGCAATTAAAACAAAATACTCGAACCACGATCACTGAAATAACGCCGGAAATGTGTGAAAAAGTGATGAAAAATGCGATGAATAGGATTGGCATCTGCGATGCTACTGGAGGTGGATATTTGTCTGATTATTTTCCATGTGTAATTGCCGATCCAAAATAATTTTATTCAACCAGTGATACTTTATATTTTTTGTGTTATGTATAGAATAAAATTTCAAAAATAAAGTGTATATATCTTATTTGGCCACCCTGTATAATTATGAATATATTCTAGATTGACTTATACACTGTTGTGTCAGCAGTAGGTACTTTCAAATCCCATTGTAATCGCTGTTTAATAATACCTACTTCAATATAATTATTACTCGAACTTTATTGCGCCACCGCCGAGTACCCGACATCTTCTCAAGAAATTTAGCTTTGCTCCTTACCTTGTTCTTGGCTACCTTTGCCAATTTTGGCAATACATCAAAACAGCGGTTAATTAGATAACTCATTTTAATGATTTAGGCATAATATCTGTCCAATTTGCGAAAGAGAGAGAAATATATTTGTCACGATGACAAATGTCTACTCTTTTCGAAAAACGTCACAACAAACCACTCTGTTCTAAATTCAAATTATTGACAACCTAGTCAAGTTACTTGTGGCTGACCATAAAGAATTTAAAGCGATGTGTATATGACACTAAGGTATATTTTCCATAAATGTTGAGATATTTACGACCACCCTGACTGCTCAGATATTTCTGATTATCTCTGTGTTCCGATATTTTGCCTAATTATACGTTACGAATTAATTGAAAAGTGGTTGCTCCTAAATTTGTGACGAATTACATGCCTCTAATTTATTGCCCTTTTCTCACGTAACGAATTTATTGAAATTTTACGTTGCTCCGATTTATTTGGGGACCTCGACCGCTACCATATATCTGATGGCGACTGTACATACATTTACTTACACATAAACGTTATGAGCGTTATTTAGTTGTGGTCATATTTAGGGAAATGACTTGATGGCAAACGGCTGCGAATAGGTACTTTAGCTTATGCTAGCGTTATGCTAGCTAAAGTACCTATTCGTTTATACTCTCTTGTATATTTGGCGGCCTTGTTTATACCTACTCGTATATGCCTAACTACTTATAAGCATCATTCAATACAGTTGATTTTTAACCGACTTCAAAAAAAGGAGGAGGTTCTCAATTCGACTGATTTTTTTTTTTTTTTTTGTTGTATGTATGTTACCTGATATCTCCGAGAATAGTGAACCGATTCTAAAATTTCTTTTTGTGACCGAACGTGTATTACCCCGAGATGGTCCCATTGGCACCAAGTTGGGGTCTGATGATGGGATCCTGGAGAAATCGAGGGATCTCTTCAAATGTTACAGGTACATGTATGGCGCTTTTGGTAATTTTCATTCATTTACAAGAATTTGCATTCAGAAAGTAGGATTTGAGGAAACCAATGATGGAAACAAATCGGGGATCTTTGAGAAATCGGTTGAAGTCGGTTTTTAAAATTTTTAATTTTCGATTAGAAAATTGTGAGAAATCAGAACGATAAACTGTACAAAACATCAAGATTATGCTTAATACTTACTACTACAATAAAAACTTTATGATTATGACAAACGTTACAAAACATTAATTGGCTCCAAATTATTCTTTCTTCTTAATAACAACCACTCGGAGCGGAGCGGAGCTGTGGGAGCTCGGCCAATGAGACCGCATCTCAGTATTTCGAATTCGAATTTGGAGAATGTAATTGGTCAATTTTGCACAGCTCCGCTCCGCTCCGCGTCAGTGGAGCCGCACCCTTAGTTTATCTGTCGCGGTTTCTGTCAAACAAGTTCCGATATTCCCTTATGTACAAATGACTTTATATTATATATTATCACGTAAGTATCATGTTTGGCTGAAGCGGTGGTGGCTCAGTTAGACGTTTTACTTTCAATCCGGAGGTCGTGAGTTCAAATCCTGGCTCATACCAATGAGTTTTTCCGAAACTTATGTACGGAACATCAGATGATATTTACCATTAGCTTTCGGTGAAGGAAAACATCGTAAGGAAACCTGCATACATCCCCTAAGAAATTCAAAGGTGTATGTGAAGTGTCCAACGCAGCGTGGGGACTATAGCACAATCCCCCTCATATATTACAGGAGGCCTGTGGTTTTGCCTATTATCGAGATAAAAAATGTACGATTTTTTGTTTTGGTCAATAAATTATAAAAAAATACAGAATCGTATCTAACAAGTGGTAGATAACTACACCCGCAGGAGAAGTTAGGGTGGCGACAAATGTATTTTCGCTGCACCAAATAACTATCGCAACAACCGAAGAAAATATGATACAGCTATAAACTCACGTTCAGTTTCATGGCTGTTCCTAGCCAGTCCTCGTATCTGTTCGTTGACGTAGTTGTTGCTCCTGGGTACGTTCAGGGCGCTCCGGATCCCCACAGACGAGTTGTCCAGGTGCCCAGGCCCGATCTTGGGTACGTGGGACGAGCAGTACACCTCTTTGTCTTCCGTGTAGTGCTGGTTGAAGTATGTCTAACTAACCTAACCTGCATATATCTAAGATAGGCCCTTGTGGCATTGTACCAAGGATGCTGGCGGCATTTCCTCGCTTTACCGCAATACAGCGGCCCTGCCGCGAACTCCGAAATTCGCAAATTTGTCTCTGTCACTCTAATGACGCCTTCGTTAGTGTGGTAGAGACAATCCCCGAAATTTGCGAACTTCGGTGTTCGCGGATAACCAACTGATGCGTTTTACTAGGAAGTCGCCAGCTTTAGTCTTTAATTACGTGAGCCAGACGTTTCGCAATTCAGCAAACAATTTGCATGCTTGGACCCCAAGAACCTAAAGTTTCTACACCAAAGTACGCGACATAATCCGTTAAAATAGTTTTATTTCCTGACTAACTGGGTACACGTATCGCGGTAACCGAAGAAAACATTATAAAGCTATAAGCTCACGTTCAGTTTCATGGCTGTTCCTAGCCAGTCCTCGTATCTGTTCGTTGACGTAGTTGTTGCTCCTGGGTACGTTCAGGGCGCTCCGGATCCCCACAGACGAGTTGTCCAGGTGCCCCGGCCCGATCTTGGGTACGTGGGACGAGCAGTACACAATTGTCTTCCGTGTAGTGCTGGTTGAAGTATGTCTAACTAACCTAACCTGCATATATCTAAGATAGGCCCTCGTGGCATTGTACCAAGGATGCTGGCGGCATTTTCTCGCTTTACCGCAAGGCCCTGCCGCAAACTCCTTAATTCGCACAGGGATTTGTCTCTGTCACTCTAATGACGCCTTCGTTAGTGTGGTAGAGACAAATTCCTGAAATTTGCGAACTTCGGTGTTCGCGTTAAGCCAACTGATGCGTTGTACTAGGAAGTCGCCAGCTTTAGTCTTTAATTACGTGAACCAGACGTTTCGCAATTCAGCAAACAATTTGCGTGCTTGGGCCCCAAGAACCTAAAGTTTCTACACCAAAGTACGCGATATAATCCGTTAAAATAGTTTTATTGCCTGACTAACTAGGTACTCGTATCGCGGTAACCGAAGAAAATATACAACTATAAACTCACGTTCAGTTTCATGGCTGTTCCTAGCCAGTCCTCGTATCTGTTCGTTGACGTAGTTGTTGCTCCTGGGTACGTTCAGGGCGCTCCGGATCCCCACAGACGAGTTGTCCAGGTGCCCCGGCCCGATCTTGGGTACGTGGGACGAGCAGTACACAATTGTCTTCCGTGTAGTGCTGGTTGAAGTATGTCTAACTAACCTAACCTGCATACATCTAAGATAGGCCCTTGTGGCATTTTACCAAGGATGCTGGCGGCATTTCCTCGCTTTACCGCAATAGAACGGCCCTGCCGCGAACTCCGAAATTCGCACGGGGATTTGTCTCTGTCACTCTAATGACGCCTTCGTTAGTGTGGTATAGACAAATCCCGGAAATTTGCGAACTTCGGTGTTCGCGGATAGCCAACTGATGCGTTTGACTAGAGGTGCATTCAGACCAAATGAGCATTCGCTGTTCTATCCCCCGCTCTACGAAATCAACCAATCACGTTTTGTGTAACGATCGAGTGGGGGGATAGAATAGCGAATGCTCTTTTGGTCTGAATGCACCTTAGGAAGTCGCCAGCTTCAGTCTTTAATTACGTGAACCAGACGTTTCGCAATTCAGCAAACAATTTGCGTGCTACGGCCCCAAGATCCTAAAGTTTCTATACCAAAGTACGCGATATAATCCGTTAAAATAGTTTTATTTCCTGACTAACTGGGTACTCGTAACGCGGTAACCGAAGAAAATATACAACTATAAACTCACGTTCAGTTTCATGGCTGTTCCTGGCCAGTCCTCGTATCTGTTCGTTGACGTAGTTGTTGCTCCTGGGTACGTTCAGGGCGCTCCGGATCCCCACAGACGAGTTGTCCAGGTGCCCCGGCCCGATCTTGGGTACGTGGGACGAGCAGTACACCTCTTTGTCTTCCGCGTAGTGCTGGTTGAAGTATGTCTAACTAACCTAACCTGTATATATCTAAGATAGGCCTTTGTGGCATTGTACCAAGGATGCTGGCGGCATTTCCTCGCTTTACCGCAATACAGCGGCCCTGCCGCGAACTCCGAAATTCTCACTCTAATGACGCCTTCGTTGGTGTGGTAGAGACAAGTCCCCGAAATTTGCGAACTTAGGTGTTCGCGGATAGCCAAGTGATGCGTTTTACTAGAGGTGCATTCAGACTGAAAGAGCATTCTCTGTTCTATCCCCCGCTCTACGAAATCAACCAATCACGTTTTGTGTAACGATCGAATTTCTCAGAGTGGGGGGATAGAATAGCGAATGCTCTTTTGGTCTGAATGCACCTTAGGAAGTCGCCAGCTTCAGTCTTTAATTGCGTGAACCAGACGTTTCGCAATTCAGTGCGCTCTGGCCCCATACACCTAAAGTTTCTACACCAAAGTACGCGATATAATCCGTTAAAATAGTTTTATTGCCTGACTAACTAGGTACTCGTATCGCGGTAACCGAAGAAAATATACAACTATAAACTCACGTTCAGTTTCATGGCTGTTCCTAGCCAGTCCTCGTATCTGTTCGTTGACGTAGTTGTTGCTCCTGGGTACGTTCAGGGCGCTCCGGATCCCCACAGACGAGTTGTCCAGGTGCCCCGGCCCGATCTTGGGTACGTGGGACGAGCAGTACACAATTGTCTTCCGTGTAGTGCTGGTTGAAGTATGTCTAACTAACCTAACCTGCATACATCTAAGATAGGCCCTTGTGGCATTTTACCAAGGATGCTGGCGGCATTTCCTCGCTTTACCGCAATAGAACGGCCCTGCCGCGAACTCCGAAATTCGCACGGGGATTTGTCTCTGTCACTCTAATGAC
>JALPQI010024603.1:0-10937 GCA_025490895.1 Thaumatotibia leucotreta
TATCAGAGCCGTAACTATCGTTTAAGATCAAAAACTCGCCTAGAACTGCCGAAAATGCCCCAGCATAGCACACCTGAAATTTGAGAAAATTGAAATTTAAGAATATTTTTTTTTGTCACATTAATAATTATACCAGAGCAGAGAACTCTTTGGTTTTGACAATTTTGGAAAGGTAGCTATCGTTCAAAACCAAAAACTTACCTGGAACTGCCGAAAATGCCCCAGCATAGCACACCTGTACTTTGAGAAAATTGAAATTTCAGAATATTTTTTTTGTCACTTTAATAATTATACCAGAGCAGAGAACTCTTTGGTTTTGACAATATTGAAGCCGTAGCTATCGTTTAAGACCAAAAACTTACCTGGAACTGCCGAAAATGCCCCAGCATAGCACACCTGAACTTTGAGAAAATTGAAATTTAAGAATATTTTTTTTTGTCACATTAATAATTATACCAGAGCAGAGAACTCTTTGGTTTTGACAATTTTGGAAAGGTAGCTATCGTTCAAAACCAAAAACTTACCTGGAACTGCCGAAAATGCCCCAGCATAGCACACCTGTACTTTGAGAAAATTGAAATTTCAGAATATTTTTTTTGTCACTTTAATAATTATACCAGAGCAGAAAACTCTTTGGTTTTGACAATATTGAAGCCGTAGCTATCGTTTAAGACCAAAAACTTACCTGGAACTGCCGAAAATGCCCCAGCATAGCACACCTGAACTTTGAGAAAATTAAAATTTCAGAATAATTTTTTTGTCACTTTAATAATTATACCAGAGCAGAAAACTCTTTTGTTTTGACAATTTTGGAAGGGTAGCTATCGTTCAAGACCAAAAACTTACCTGGAACTGCCGAAAATGCCCCAGCATAGCACACCTGTACTTTGAGAAAATTGAAATTTCAGAATATTTTTTTTGTCACTTTAATAATTTTACCAGAGCAGAGAACTCTTTGGTTTTGACAAAATCGAAGCCCTAGCTGTCGTTTAAGACCAAAAACTTACCTGGCACTGCCGAAAATGCCCCAGCATAGCACACCTGAACTTTGAGAAAATTAAAATTTCAGAGATTTTTTTTTGTCACTTTAATAATTATACCAGAGCAGAGAACTCTTTTGTTTTGACAATTTTGGAAGGGTAGCTATCGTTCAAAACCAAAAACTTACCTGGAACTGCCGAAAATGCCCCAGCATAGCACACCTGTACTTTGAGAAAATTGAAATTTCAGAATATTTTTTTTGTCACTTTAATAATTATACCAGAGCAGAGAACTCTTTGGTTTTGACAATATTGAAGCCGTAGCTATCGTTTAAGACCAAAAAACTCGCCTAGAACTGCCGAAAATGCCCCAGCATAGCACACCTGAACTTTGAGAAAATTGAAATTTAAGAATATTTTTTTTTGTCACATTAATAATTATACCAGAGCAGAGAACTCTTTGGTTTTGACAATTTTGGAAAGGTAGCTATCGTTCAAAACCAAAAACTTACCTGGAACTGCCGAAAATGCCCCAGCATAGCACACCTGTACTTTGAGAAAATTGAAATTTCAGAATATTTTTTTTGTCACTTTAATAATTATACCAGAGCAGAGAACTCTTTGGTTTTGACAATATTGAAGCCGTAGCTATCGTTTAAGACCAAAAACTTACCTGGAACTGCCGAAAATGCCCCAGCATAGCACACCTGAACTTTGAGAAAATTAAAATTTCAGAATAATTTTTTTGTCACTTTAATAATTATACCAGAGCAGAAAACTCTTTTGTTTTGACAATTTTGGAAGGGTAGCTATCGTTTAAGACCAAAAACTTACCTGGAACTGCCGAAAATGCCCCAGCATAGCACACCTGTACTTTGAGAAAATTGAAATTTCAGAATATTTTTTTTGTCACTTTAATAATTTTACCAGAGCAGAGAACTCTTTGGTTTTGACAATATCGAAGCCCTAGCTGTCGTTTAAGACCAAAAACTTACCTGGCACTGCCGAAAATGCCCCAGCATAGCACACCTGAACTTTGAGAAAATTAAAATTTCAGAGAATTTTTTTTGTCACTTTAATAATTATACCAGAGCAGAGAACTCTTTTGTTTTGACAATTTTGGAAGGGTAGCTATCGTTCAAAACCAAAAACTTACCTGGAACTGCCGAAAATGCCCCAGCATAGCACACCTGTACTTTGAGAAAATTGAAATTTCAGAATATTTTTTTTGTCACTTTAATAATTATACCAGAGCAGAGAACTCTTTGGTTTTGACAATATTGAAGCCGTAGCTATCGTTTAAGACCAAAAACTCGCCTAGAACTGCCGAAAATGCCCCAGCATAGCACACCTGAACTTTGAGAAAATTGAAATTTAAGAATATTTTTTTTTGTCACATTAATAATTATACCAGAGCAGAGAACTCTTTGGTTTTGACAATTTTGGAAAGGTAGCTATCGTTCAAAACCAAAAACTTACCTGGAACTGCCGAAAATGCCCCAGCATAGCACACCTGTACTTTGAGAAAATTGAAATTTCAGAATATTTTTTTTGTCACTTTAATAATTTTACCAGAGCAGAGAACTCTTTAATTTTTACAATATTGGAGCCGTAGCTATCGTTTAAGACCAAAAACTTGCCTAGAACTGCCGAAAATGCCCCAGCATAGCACACCTGAACTTTGAGAAAATTGAAATTTAGGAATATTTTTTTTTGTCACATTAATAATTATACCAGAGCAGAGAACTCTTTGGTTTTGACAATTTTGGAAAGGTAGCTATCGTTTAAAACCAAAAACTTACCTGGAACTGCCGAAAATGCTCAGCATAGCACACCTGTACTTTGAGAAAATTGAAATTTCAGAATATTTTTTTTGTCACTTTAATAATTATACCAGAGCAGAGAACTCTTTGGTTTTGACAATATTGAAGCCGTAGCTATCGTTTAAGACCAAAAACTTACCTGGAACTGCCGAAAATGCCCCAGCATAGCACACCTGAACTTTGAGAAAATTAAAATTTCAGAATAATTTTTTTGTCACTTTAATAATTATACCAGAGCAGAAAACTCTTTTGTTTTGACAATTTTGGAAGGGTAGCTATCGTTCAAGACCAAAAACTTACCTGGAACTGCCGAAAATGCCCCAGCATAGCACACCTGTACTTTGAGAAAATTGAAATTTCAGAATATTTTTTTTGTCACTTTAATAATTTTACCAGAGCAGAGAACTCTTTGGTTTTGACAATATCGAAGCCCTAGCTGTCGTTTAAGACCAAAAACTTACCTGGCACTGCCGAAAATGCCCCAGCATAGCACACCTGAACTTTGAGAAAATTAAAATTTCAGAGAATTTTTTTTGTCACTTTAATAATTATACCAGAGCAGAGAACTCTTTTGTTTTGACAATTTTGGAAGGGTAGCTATCGTTCAAAACCAAAAACTTACCTGGAACTGCCGAAAATGCCCCAGCATAGCACACCTGTACTTTGAGAAAATTGAAATTTCAGAATATTTTTTTTGTCACTTTAATAATTATACCAGAGCAGAGAACTCTTTGGTTTTGACAATATTGAAGCCGTAGCTATCGTTTAAGACCAAAAACTTACCTGGCACTGCCGAAAATGCCCCAGCATAGCACACCTGAACTTTGAGAAAATTGAAATTTAAGTATATTTTTTTTGTCACTTTGATAATTATACCAGAGCAGAGAACTCTTTGGTTTTGACAATATCGGAGCTGTAGCTATCGTTTAAGACGAAAAACTTGCCTAGAACCGCCGAAAATGCCCCAGCATAGCACATCTGAACTTTGAGAAAATTTAAATTTCAGACTATTTTTTTTGTTGTTTTAATTATTTCACCAGAGCAGAGAACTCTTTGATTTTTATAATATCGGAGCCGTAGCTATCGTTTAAGACCAAAAACTCGCCTAGAACTGCCGAAAATGCCCCAGCATAGCACACCTGAACTTTGAGAAAATTGAAATTTAAGAATATTTTTTTTTGTCACTTTAATAATTATACCAGAGCAGAGAACTCTTTGGTTTTAACAATACTGTGTTGGAACATAGAGTTCTTATATGTGACCGATATAAACTAGCTGGTTAGAATAATGAAACTAATGTCAATGTTTGTTTACCTAGTCGCTCTGTCACGTTAGTTTATTACTTCAGTCTGCTTCAGTGCACAATATAACTCGGAACAGTTTACTGGTATTTCATTTACGGAACCTCCAACATGGTAGCATCGCTGCGGTAATTACCAGATTCCAGAAAAAAGTGCGCGTGTGATTTCGATACAAATATTTTCAAAATTTATTCGCATGAAAACAAAAGATGGCATCTGCCAGTCAGAATGTTTCGATCGAAAAATTATCCGGAATTCAAAATTATAATTCATGGAAATTCGTCATGCGGATGGTGCTTATTCACGACGATCTTTGGGATTGTGTGGGAAAGCGTGAAAGTAATGAAATCGACGAAAAGAAGCAGGAGAAGGCGCTCGCGAAAATCGCCTTAAACGTACAGCCTTGTGTGTTTCCACTGATTCGAAACGCCAAGACTGCTCGCGAGGCATGGGACAACCTGCAGAAGGCGTACGAGGACAGAGGCTTGTGTAGACGACTCGGATTGCTTCGTACATTATTCGCTACAAAATTAAGCGAATGTGTGAGTATGGAGGCATACGTGAACAAGGTCTTGGATTCATCGCAACAACTGAGCGATATCGGAGCGGCTTTGGAAGACGACTTCGTAGCCGTAATTTTGCTCAGCGGTTTGACAAGCGATTATGATCCGTTGATTATGGCTCTAGAAAATTCGAACACGTCACTGTCAAGCGAAACTGTCAAATCAAAATTGCTTCAAGAAAATGCACGTCGTGATGAGAAAACCGAAGATACGACTGCTTTAGTTGCTCGAAAGACACGAAAACCAAATAAGTGCTTCAAATGCAAGAAGACTGGGCATTTTATGAAGGATTGTCCTGAAAAGTCTGACGGCAAGAAGAGTGGCCGTAAAGGCTCGGCGCTTCTCACGGCGTTGACCGCAGGTATCAAGCGCGACGTTTGGTACGTAGACAGCGGCTCATCCTGTCATTTATGCAATGACCGCACATTTTTATCGGATTTTTCGAACGAGAAACCGAAGAAAGTGTACATTGCCAATGGCGAAGCTCTAATGACGGCTGGACGAGGTACGGCGCAGGTTGTGTTCAAGGACAATAGCGTAAGAATGATAAGTAATGTGTACTTAGTTCCTAAATTGTCTACAAATTTGTTATCTGTAAGTGCCATGGTCAATAAGGGTTACAAAGTTGTGTTTTGTTCTGGTGTGTGTACAATCACCGAAAATGGGGAGGTTTTAGCTACTGCAACCGAGAGAGATGGTGTTTATCAACTTGATGCCATTGAAACCGTGTCTGTTTTGTGTAGCGAACCATCCTCGCAGGCTATGTGTTCGTCTTTGTCTGTAGATACAGGTGACAGCGAGGCGGCGTCAGAGTGTCAACTGAAGGATGACAGTCGTCCTGTTGAACACGTCAAGCAAGCGCAGGCCCAAGCACCAGCGAAGCAGTTAACGCAACAAGTTTGGCATCGACGTCTGGCGCATCTGAACACCCGAAGCATGGAGTTATTGCGAAAAGGTATGGCTACTGGGATTTCTTATGATAACAATAACTTTCAGTCTTGTGTTTCCTGTGTTGTAGGTAAACAGACTAGGTTACCATTTCCAAAGAAATCTGTATCCAGGGCAAATGACATACTTGGGTTGATTCACAGCGATATTGCGGGACCACTTCCGTGTCCGTCCATGGGTGGGAAAAGATATTTCCTGACGTTCATCGATGACCTGTCACGAAAAACTTTCGTTTATTTCCTTAAGAGGAAGGATGAGGTTTTCGAGATGTTCAAAGAATTTAAAACTCTTGTAGAAAACCAAACCAATAAGAAAATAAAAGTTTTGCGAAGTGACAATGGTGGTGAATATGTCAATTCTAATTTTCAGAAATTCCTGAAGAAGCATGGAATACGACATCAGACTACAGTACCAAGGTCTTCCGCGCAGAACGGTGTCGCGGAGCGCGCGAACAGAACCATCATGGACAAAGCCAGGTGTATGCTTCAGGAAGCAGGTCTGAAGAAGGAATTCTGGGCAGAAGCCGTTAACACCGCAGTCTACCTGAAGAATCGTTCTCCAACTAAGGCTGTGATGGGCAGTACACCAGAAGAGAAATGGACAGGTAAAAAGGAAAACCTTAGTCACCTACGTATTTTTGGTTGTCAAGCTTATGCTCTTCAGCACAAACGGGATAAATTGGATCCTAAGAGTAAAAAACATATTTTTGTTGGATACTGTGACGAAACAAAAGGTTACAGATTGATTGATCCGACCAACCCGAAAAATGTCATAAAAGCAAGAAACGTAATTTTTCTAGAACATGCTTTTTGGAATGACACATCATCTGATGAATGTGACAGTTCACGTTACAATCTCGTTGATCTGGCTAGCAACGATAAAACTGTCAATGATGATGCTCAAGTGCAACCGATGTTACCCACAGAGCCCGCAGAAACATCTACAGAAGACTGTCAAGATAATACTGTCATTACGGTAGATGATTCTGAGAGCAGTACTGAGACCCCAGATGACTCAGCGGATGAAACGTACATTCCAGGAGATTCGACACTGGAAGACTGCGAGAACTCTACAGAGGAATCCAGCGAGTTTGAGTCTGCGAGCGTAGCGCGCACTGCGTGCAGTGACAGCGGAGACCCTCAGACAGTTCGTGAGGCACTGAATGGCCCGGAAGCTAAGGAGTGGAAAGCTGCGATGGCGGAAGAGTATAAATCCTTCATCGATAACAAATGTTGGACTCTGACTAATCGCGATTCGAAGCAACGGCCAGTTAAGTGCAAGTGGATCTTTAAGAGGAAACTTGGGCTGAATGGGGAAATTTTAAGGTACAAAGCGCGCCTTGTTGCAAAAGGTTACACGCAGAAATACGGTATAGATTACGAAGAAACGTTCTCTCCCGTAGTACGATATTCTACTATACGTACGTTGCTCGCTTTAGCTGCGGAACATAATATGAATATCGAACATCTGGATGTGAAAACGGCATTTTTGAATGGAGATTTAAAAGAAACCGTTTTTATGGAACAGCCAGAAGGCTATAAAATAAAAGGCCAAGAAGATAAAGTTTACAAGTTAAATAAGGCCATATACGGACTGAAGCAAGCTTCGAAGTCTTGGTATGATAAGATAAATGGCGTTTTAACAAATAAAATGAAATTCAAGCGATTATCTTCTGAACCTTGTGTTTATGTCAAGTCGAGTGGAAAATCTATGGTTATGATTGCGCTCTACGTTGATGACATAATGCTATTTTCTTCAGCTGATTGCCAAGATACGGCGAAAATCAAAGAGGAACTGAAGAATGCCTTCGAAATAAAAGATTTAGGGCCAGCACATCACATTCTCGGAATGAGGCTTTGTAGACAGAATAACGAAATAACTCTAGACCAGTCGAGTTACATTAAGAATGTGCTAGAACGATTTCAAATGTCGGACTGCAAATCTGCGCGAACACCTATGGAAACAGGACTGAAGCTCGTGAAGTCAACTAAGAAGGACTGTACTTACGACTACAGAGGCCTGATAGGCTGTCTCATGTACATAGCAGTGTGTACGCGGCCGGATATTGCACATGCTGTCAGCTCACTCAGCCAGTTCAACGATGCTTACGACGAGACTCACTGGAAGGCGGCAAAGCGCGTTCTTCGCTATCTTAAAGGTACGCTTAATTATTCTTTAACTTTTCAGAAGTCAGGTTTAAATATTCTCGCGTATGCGGACGCTGATTATGCGTCGAATGAGGTCGACCGTCGATCTTATACCGGTTTCGTTTTTAAAATTGGCAATTCTACCGTCTCTTGGGAGAGTAGAAAGCAGAAAACAGTGGCTCTTTCCAGCTGCGAAGCGGAGTATATGTGTCTGTCAGATGCTTGTAAAGAGGCTCTTTTTCTGCGAAAGTTTCTGTTCGAAATTTACGGGGTACAGTACAAGATAACTTTGCACAATGACAATCAGTCAGCACTGAAGTTGTGCACTAATTCTATGTACCACGCCAGAACAAAACACATCGATGTCAGACATCATTTCATCAGGGAAATCGTTGAAGAAGGTACAGTTACCTTAAAGTATCTTTCCACTGACCAAATGATCGCTGACGTGTTGACGAAACCTTTGACTAAAGAAAAACACGATAAGTTCGTTTCTCATTTATTTATTGCACTAAATAAGTGAGGTCTTGGATTTTAAGTAATGTACTTGCAGAAGTATAGATTATTTTGGATCCGTGTCATATATGTTTTGAATGTTTTCTTTACTATTTATATGTGACGGATACTTTGATAATTTTATACTTTTGCTAATGTTTTTGCTGTAGATAGTTTTTATTCCTTAGGGCAGCAGATGTGTCATTGCTTTATATATATCCTTATTGTGTTTATTGTTGTGTGGCTATGTAAATATTTGTAGTTTATATTGGATCAAGGGCCAGTGTTGGAACATAGAGTTCTTATATGTGACCGATATAAACTAGCTGGTTAGAATAATGAAACTAATGTCAATGTTTGTTTACCTAGTCGCTCTGTCACGTTAGTTTATTACTTCAGTCTGCTTCAGTGCACAATATAACTCGGAACAGTTTACTGGTATTTCATTTACGGAACCTCCAACATACTGCAGCCGTAGCTATCGTTTAAGACCAAAAACTATCCTGGAACTGCCGAAAATGCCCCAGCATAGCACACCTGAACTTTGAGAAAATTAAAATTTCAGACTATTTTTTTTGTTACTTTAATTATTTCACCAGAGCAGAGAACTCTTTAATTTTTACAATATTGGAGCCGTAGCTATCGTTTAAGACCAAAAACTCGCCTAGAACTGCCGAAAATGCCCCAGCATAGCACACCTGAACTTTGAGAAAATTGAAATTTAAGAATATTTTTTTTTGTCACATTAATAATTATACCAGAGCAGAGAACTCTTTGGTTTTGACAATTTTGGAAGGGTAGCTATCGTTCAAAACCAAAAACTTACCTGGAACTGCCGAAAATGCCCCAGCATAGCACACCTGTACTTTGAGAAAATTGAAATTTCAGAATATTTTTTTTGTCACTTTAATAATTATACCAGAGCAGAGAACTCTTTGGTTTTGACAATATTGAAGCCGTAGCTATCGTTTAAGACCAAAAACTTACCTGGAACTGCCGAAAATGCCCCAGCATAGCACACCTGAACTTTGAGAAAATTAAAATTTCAGAGAAATTTTTTTGTCACTTTAATAATTATACCAGAGCAAAGAACTCTTTTGTTTTGAAAATTTTGGAAGGGTAGCTATCGTTCAAGACCAAAAACTTACCTGGAACTGCCGAAAATGTCCCAGCATAGCACACCTGAACTTTGAGAAAATTTAAATTTCAGACTATTTTTTTTGTTGTTTTAATTATTTCACCAGAGCAGAGAACTCTTTGATTTTTATAATATCGGAGCCATAGCTATCGTTTAAGACCAAACACTCGCCTAGAACTGCCGAAAATGCCCCAGCATAGCACACCTGAACTTTGAGAAAATTAAAATTTCAGACTATTTTTTTTGTTACTTTAATTATTTCACCAGAGCAGAGAACTCTTTAATTTTTACAATATTGGAGCCGTAGCTATCGTTTAAGACCAAAAACTCGCCTAGAACTGCCGAAAATGCCCCAGCATAGCACCACCTGAACTTTGAGAAAATTGAAATTTAAGAATATTTTTTTTTGTCACATTAATAATTATACCAGAGCAGAGAACTCTTTGGTTTTGACAATTTTGGAAGGGTAGCTATCGTTCAAAACCAAAAACTTACCTGGAACTGCCGAAAATGCCCCAGCATAGCACACCTGTACTTTGAGAAAATTGAAATTTCAGAATATTTTTTTTGTCACTTTAATAATTATACCAGAGCAGAGAACTCTTTGGTTTTGACAATATTGAAGCCGTAGCTATCGTTTAAGACCAAAAACTTACCTGGAACTGCCGAAAATGCCCCAGCATAGCACACCTGAACTTTGAGAAAATTAAAATTTCAGAATATTTTTTTTGTCACTTTAATAATTATACCAGAGCAGAAAACTCTTTTGTTTTGACAATTTTGGAAGGGTAGCTATCGTTCAAGACCAAAAACTTACCTGGAACTGCCGAAAATGCCCCAGCATAGCACACCTGTACTTTGAGAAAATTGAAATTTCAGAATATTTTTTTTGTCACTTTAATAATTTTACCAGAGCAGAGAACTCTTTGGTTTTGACAATATCGAAGCCCTAGCTGTCGTTTAAGACCAAAAACTTACCTGGCACTGCCGAAAATGCCCCAGCATAGCACACCTGAACTTTGAGAAAATTAAAATTTCAGAGAATTTTTTTTGTCACTTTAATAATTATACCAGAGCAGAGAACTCTTTTGTTTTGACAATTTTGGAAGGGTAGCTATCGTTCAAAACCAAAAACTTACCTGGAACTGCCGAAAATGCCCCAGCATAGCACACCTGTACTTTGAGAAAAATTGAAATTTCAGAATATTTTTTTTGTCACTTTAATAATTATACCAGAGCAGAGAACTCTTTGGTTTTGACAATATTGAAGCCGTAGCTATCGTTTCAGACCAAAAACTTACCTGGAACTGCCGAAAATGCCCCAGCATAGCACACCCTGAACTTTGAGGAAAATTAAAATTTCAGAATAATTTTTTTTGTCACTTTAATAATTATACCAGAGCATAGAACTCTTTTGTTTTGACAATTTTGGAAGGGTAGCTATCGTTCAAGACCAAAAACTTACCTGGAACTGCCGAAAATGCCCCAGCATAGCACACCTGTACTTTGAGAAAATTGAAATTTCAGAATATTTTTTTTGTC
>JALPQI010024604.1:0-13861 GCA_025490895.1 Thaumatotibia leucotreta
GCCACGCAATTGAATGAATATCAGAATCGAGTTGTCATGTTAGCAACTGTTTTAATTAAGGTTTATGGGCGTGATAATAAAGAACACATAGTAAGGGCGGCCTTAGATAATGGAAGCGCGTCATGTGTTATAACTGAGAAACTGTGTTCACGATTAAATTTGAATGTTGATCATGTCAATATATCTATTACAGGTATAGGTAAAGTAAGATCGCCTGTTAACAGAACATGTCAGGTTCCAATGAAATCCCTAAATAATAATTATTCAACTGTTTTACGTTGTATGATTTTACCGGTAATAACCGATCCCTTACCTTATGAGCAAATTGATATATCTCAGTTGGATATCCCGTCTGACTTATGTCTAGCGGACCCTAATTTTCACACACCGTCCGATATCGACATTCTCATTGGGTCTGACCTATTCTGGGATTTGTTGGGGACGCATAAGATCAGCTTAGGTAATGGAAAAGGAGTATTATGGGAGACTGCATTGGGGTATATAATTGCAGGGCCGATTATTAGCGGCTGGCCTCAAATGTCGTCGCACGATATCGTATGTAATTTCATGGGCGTTACTCCTAGTCCTAGTACCGAAATGCTTAACAATGAGATCCAAGCCCAACTTACGCGGTTTTGGCAGCTTGAGGAAATTTGCCCTAAAAGTTCTCATTATTCTCAAGAGGAGAAGTTATGTGAGAAGCATTTCGCTGAAACGACTACTAGACTAGGGAATGGTCAGTTTTGCGTGCGGCTTCCATTAAAAGAGGATCCTAGTGTTTTAGGTAATTCTATTAACCGCGCTAAGCAGTGTTTCTTATCTCTAGAGCGCAGGCTGGGATCGCGACCGGAATTTAGGGATATGTATAAAGAATTCATGGCAGAATATGAGTCATTAAATCACATGAGTGAGTCCAAAGCGTCTGGTTTAGAGAGTCCAGCGTATCACATCAGTCACCATGGTATTTTGAAAGAAAATCGGAGTACCACGAAGTTAAGGGTCGTTTTCAACAGCAGCGCTCCCACAAGCACTGGGGTGTCCCTTAATAAGATTCAGATGGTAGGGCCTACTGTACAGGATGACCTTCTGTCTATACTCCTTCGTTTTAGACAGCATAAATACATTATTTCAGCGGATGTCGAGAAAATGTACAGACAGGTGGTCGTTCATCCCGATGACAGACATTTGCAACGTATTCTTTGGCGGGATGACCCATCTAAACCTTTGAAGATTTACGATTTAAACACCGTTACTTATGGGACAGCCAGCTCAGCTTTTCTTGCGACGCGTTGTTTGAAACAGTTAGGGCTCGAATGTGAGGATGATATCGTTCGCCAAGTCATCATTCACGACTTCTACGTGGATGATCTGCTCACTGGTGGGGATGATCTGCAGCAAGTGCTCATGTTAAAGAATAAAGTCCATTCTGTTTTAGCGTCTGCATGCATGAATTTAAGAAAATGGAAGTCTAACGAACCCCAGCTTATGATTCATTCGGACTCATCGCAATTAGATTTAAATATAGGTACGGAACCCAGTAAAACCTTGGGGCTCAGCTGGCAGCCTAGTTCTGACGAACTGTGCTTCCCTGTGGGCACCAGCAATTTCGTGGTCAATACAAAGAGGGATTTGCTGTCAGTAGTGGCACAAATATTTGACCCCACTGGTGTACTGGCTCCATACGTTATTCTTTTGAAAATGCTGCTCCAAAATTTATGGTTGCAAAAACTTTCGTGGGATCAGAAGCTATCTCCTGAAATTAGTAAGCTTTGGGAGAATATTATTCGCGATTTGCCTTGCTTAAACGATATTCGGATACCGCGTTTAGTTTTATGTGACTCATACGAGGAGGTTGAATGTCATATTTTCACGGATGCTTCCGAGCGTGCTTATGGTGCATGTTTATACTTGCGTAGCGTTGATGGCAAGGGAAACGTATTGGTTAGGTTATTATTGGCAAAGAGCCGAGTAGCTCCAATTAAACCGACAACGATCCCGAGACTCGAGCTTGCAGGTGCTTTAGCTGGCGTTAGGCTTTATGAAAAGGTGACAGACTCACTGAGAATTAAAATTAAGAGCACCACGTTCTGGACGGATTCCACGATTGTATTAGGGTGGCTGCGGATGCACCCTAGTAAGTTGCAACCGTTTGTACGCAACCGTGTAGCTGAGATTTTAGATAAGTCTGGTAGCTGTACATGGCGGCATGTGCCGACACATGAGAACCCTGCCGATCACGTATCTCGTGGCGTTCCTGCCAGTGTGCTTCAGTCACTCGACATTTGGTGGTCTGGTCCTCACTTCCTGAGACAAGACGAGTCGCAGTGGCCCACAAGTTCAGCTGTAGCGGCAACCTTGCCAGAAACGCGGGCTGATGTTATGCTCCACCTAAATGTCACAAGTGGTCAAGCCGAGGACGAAAATGTCGGTTTAGTTGACTTCTCTCGGTTTTCTAATTTGGCACGCCTCAATCGAGCGTTTGCATACGCTCTGCGGTTTACGAGTTTGTGTAGAAAGCAAATCCCTGCAACAGCTTATTTAAATGACTCAGAACTAAAAACTGCATTAAATATATTAATTAGGATATCGCAGTCTGATGCATTTCCGGAATATAATTTGTTATCGCAAGGTCAGCGACTTCCGAAGAAAAGCCCGTTGCTTAAGCTCAATGTATTTCTAGACGAACATAGAATAATGCGTGTGGGTGGTCGTCTCGATAACTCTAACTTTTCATTTGAGAAAAAGCACCCAATTGTGATAAATGCTAAGCATAGGTTCACGCAGCTGTTATTCGAATTCGAGCACAAGAGATTAATGCATGCTGGGCCTCAATTATTATTATCATCTGTTAAGGATGAGTACTGGCCCATTGGTGGGACTAATTTAGCGAAAGCGTGCTTTCGTAAATGCGTTAAATGTGCCCGCTTTAAGGGCCGAGTGGTGGCCCCGCTAATGGGGAATTTGCCTGCCTCCCGCGTAACCCCAGGTCTACCGTTTCAGACTGTAGGAGTAGATTATGCGGGCCCCCTAAATTGTGCCAGTCGTCAAGGTCGTGGATGTAGGCTCGTAAAGGTATACATAGCCATTTTTGTTTGCTTTACGACCAAGGCCCTACACTTGGAGTTAGTTGGTGACTTAACTAGTAGTTGTTATATGGCAGCGTTACGCCGTTTCGTTTCACGTAGGGGTTTACCAACTGACATATATTCTGATAATGGTACATCATTTGTAGGTGCATGCAATGAATTATCAGCTTTTCTGAAAAACAACTGCAATTCACTAGCTGAAGTTGCAGCTAACGAGAAAATTAATTTTCATTTTATTCCTGCCTACTCTCCTCATTCAGGAGGCCTCTGGGAAGCTGGGGTAAAGTCGACCAAATTTCATTTGAAAAGAGTGCTGGGTGATTGTAACCTCACGTATGAACTGCTCAACACGACACTAATTCAAATAGAGGCTATCTGCAACTCTCGGCCGCTTACCTCCATCTCGTCGAATCCAGAGGACCTGCTGCCACTTACTCCGGGGCATTTCCTGATTGGGCGTCCTCTGACCTCATTGCCGGTGAAGGACCTCAGAGAGAAGAGCATGAGCCAGCTCAGCCATTACCAGCGCGTCGAGCAGCTCCGACAGCATTTCTGGGCCAGATGGAGCAAGGAGTACGTGTCAGAGCTCCAGGTCAGGACAAAGTGGCAATCTGATAATGAAGCTGTGCAGTTGAACACCCTTGTCCTGATCAAGGAGGATAATCTGCCGCCAATGAAATGGAAGCTGGGCCGCATCACTGCTACTCACCCTGGAAAGGATGGCATCGTGAGGGTGGCCGATATAAAAACTGCCACTGGGATGGTACGTCGGTCCTTCAGCAAGATCTGTCCGCTTCCTGTGTCAACTGGATCTGGTTGAAAGGAAGGCTTTCAACGCCCGGGGGCATGTTGGCGTCAATTAAGGCGCCTGATGAAAATGCGCATGCAATGCGGCCTTCGCAGCTCACCGCCTCTTAGTTCTAAGGATCTTTTTAATGTAATTTTGCATGTCACTCTGTCAGTCATTATTAAATCCACAAGTCAAAGCTAACGGACGTCTCCTTATTTAATCACCCTGAAGTTTTCTGCACCAAATCCCTCAGACCCTTGAACACATAGGTAGGTATCAATAACAATGGTTGCTATATAATCCTTGAAATGTAGCTAATGGATTATCTCACATAAAAAATGAAAAGTTACATGGACCGTTATCATATCATATCATACATAAGGCATATCTAACTTAGGGAAAAAATTAAAGTAGTTTAGATAAGTGGTGTAAAGAAATATTTGATTATTTACATATATGTAATTTTTCAGATTGAAATAGGAACTTCAGCGGCAAACAAGCCAGTACTTAGCCCAAGAAGCCCCAGCCCATGGAGTAACATAAGGAGCAGCCTCCCGCCGTCCAACTGGCAGAAGCACCACCAAGCTACAGGGTGTCGAAACAGTATCAATATCTAACCGGCGGTCATGCTCTTTGGGAATAAGTACAAGAAGATGAAAGGGAATTTTTGTTTATGACATTTGTAATCACATTGATGACTAATTTATACTAAATTTTAAATGGCTGTATTATTTTTGCTGACTGTTTTGGATGTATATTGTGCATAATTTAATTACTTGCAAGGCATTATGTATTCAAAATAAAGTTTATTACTATAAAGGTCTCTGCCCACTAGACCGTAGCATACCATGACCGTAGCATGAACGTATCAGACAAAAAAATATTCTTTGTATGGAAAAGTATGAGACTATGCCCACTAGGACGTTCCGTCGCCGGCCAACACCGTCGCGTGCCATGCACGGACCGACAAGAATTGTCGGCGAGAATATTTTGCCGGCCCCGACACGCTACGTGCATGGCACGCTACGTTGCCGGTACGGTGTGCGCAGGCGGCGAAACGGTGAGCATACGGGTTCTATTTGCATTTTTGTATTGTATTTACAATTTTTATCCAAAACTCTACACATTTTTCACTTTTGATAGTGAGTAATAATTTTCTTATGGCGAGACAACGGAAACAATATAATCAGCATCGCTATTTTCTGAAAAAAAAACTTAATTGATTGTAAACCCGCAAACCGAAGATTTTCATCGAGATCGAAAAATATTACTTCGTTTCTTACAAACAAAATAATTAAAAGAAATAGCAATTTTGAAACAGTCATATAACTTAACGAATTTATCCAGATAGATTGCACAATTTGTTTCTTTTTTTAGGTTTGGTAAGAAACATGCTTTTGATGTGGCTTTCTCAAATAAATTTTATTGGTTTTAGATTTTTATTACAATATGTACACAAAATCGATATCTTTTTTTTTCGAAAAACCTATGCTCTTTAGCAGCTGCTTCATTGTTATTTAAAATTAATTATTGTTCCAAAACTATTAGAAGATGTAAAAATAATCAAACAAAACCAGTACTTGACGGAGTCACATTGACAATCATGACAAGAACATATGTACTCTCATAATATAGACAATATATTTACCAATTCCAAGAAGTTTTAGTTTAATATCATAGATTACACTTATCAGTATCTAGGTTACCTAGACAATGATAAGCGTAATTTAATACTATAATAATATTAATGATAAATAAACACATTCCGCCATATAAATGTATAAGTAGCATAACTGACGATTCGAAAGTGCTTGTTGCTAAGCCTACTCAATAAATAATTTTTGACTTTGACTTGACTCAGTAACAACTCCAGTAGGTACTTCAATGGATTTCGATCGCAGTTTACGATTTCTGCTCAGAAAAATAGGTGTAGAAATAAACTCTTAGGAAAATACTAGCACAGCGATAGTAGTCTAAAGGGCGCGAAAACAATTTGCAACTGATAAAACTGTGACAAAGGAACGATAACGACGGATATGAATCGCTCATACTACGGGGATGATACGTGGTTGCGACGCGGATGGAACGGTCACTAAACGGGCTTAGCACGGACATGAAACGATGTGCACACGTTATAGTGGGCATAGTAGTCCGTGTCGTCTCACATTCCGTGTCTGATACGTTCATGCTACGGTCATGGTATGCTACGGTCTAGTGGGCAGAGACCTTTAGTTTTGCCTCAACGGGCAAAACTTAACAATATCAAAATGCAATTATGTACTTTAATCAGTTGTTTTTAATTTCAGAAGCAGAAGCCAGAATCTGCACAGCTGACAGCTGATATAACTACTATAGAGATTTGATACAGGGAGAGCTGCACACAATCCAGATAGCTATTGCAGGAAGCATGAGAATGTTGTGGACAAAATCAATTATTCTACGAGTATTATTGTCATAGTTATATTTCATTCACTGGATTGATATATTTATTGAATTTCATTACATTTTCATTACATGCAAGTTTCTTTAATTTCCTATTTTATCCCCCTAGAGTATTCAACCAACTGGAGTGACCATTAACAGGTTTCCTTTTCTATCATTTAAGCATTATAAGCATACTGAATGACTGTTTATTGTGTCCTCTGGTTAGTTACATGGTCCAATATAGTGCTATAAGTACCATAGCATAGCTTATAATGACTGCTCAGTTGGTGTGCCAATGAGCCTCTGGAAGTACCTACATATTTTTTATTCACACACACACATCATCAGCCTATGTTAGTCCACTGCTGGACGTAGGCCTCTCCTATTAACTATGCGTCTGCATTAGGAGGTAAAATCCCATAATCGCCACGTTGGGCAAGCGGATTGGCGATCGCAGTAGATGTGTCCGCTATGATGACGCTGCCGCCCATCATCAATCTTCTATTAAATAATAGTCCTTAGTCAACTCTTACGACACCCACGCGAGATGTGAGAGATGGGGTGGTGACAAATGTATTTTTACCGCCGTCACCACATGGCATTTTTTATCGGCTGCTGTTAAAAATACAGTCAAGGAAATTGATTCACGTATGTACATATTGTACATTTGCGCAGGTATATCGGGGCGGCCACGGTGCTCAAAATCGAATGCCATGAGATAAACATCTAGTAAAATAAATTCAAGTACGTGAAAACAATGAATTCCATTCATTTTAGACATCATGTTTCTTAGAGACATTTACTGCTTAAGGCACTGGTCTCACCGCGAGCTACTAAGCTATGAACTATGGGCTATAAACACGAACAAAAGATACGAACTTCCGTGTAAATAAGAGAGACACGGCGATACTCGCCCGGCGTTAATAGCTGATAGCTGGGCGAGTATCGCCGTGTCTCTTTTATTTACACGGGAGCGCGTATCTTTTGTTCGTGTTTATAGCCGATAGTTCATAGCTCAGTAGCTCGCGGTGAGACCAGTGCCTAAGACCAACACATACGATATCTGAATAGAAATAGTGTAAGTTTATTTTTTCAAAACAACCGGGTTCGATTCCCTGGTTGGGTACAGTTTTTTTTGGGGGAAAGAATTTTCTTCACCGTATTTAGGTACCTATGTATTTTCTACGCATGACGACAACAGCTGCGTAAAAAAACTTAACCATTGACATACTTTTTGTAGCTGTAGCTATATGTTGTTACTCTTATTTTACATTGCAAAAGAGTCTATCGTAAAAATCAATGCATGTGAATGTAAAAAAATATATTATATTATATATTATACATATATTATTTTTTTATAATCAATTAATCAAGAATAATAAAAACTCGGCTGATTAGCTCTAACCTTCGGCCAGGCGCGGATCCAGTTAAAAACATCTCGACTTGCACTCATGTCAAAAACAGCTGTTCGAAATCACAGATTAAATTTATATGTCTATGTTCGAAATGATGTCCGCCATCTTGTAAAATAAAGCTTAATGAGGAGATAAAGAAGGGTGCACGAGCTCGTAACTTGAGCATGAGATAATGAACTGTTGAGGGACTGATTAGCGCTATTTGACGTTTATGAATCACGTTTTTTGACATCCGTCTCTGAAGGACCCTTCAACAGTCCTCTAACTTTTTATGAATACGGCAGTCAAAACGTAGTGATCATATTCTCTTTGACTTGGCTAAGCATCCAGGTGAGTTATGCTGTCCCGGGACTTCAATTACATCATTTTCCTCTAGTGATGGGTCGTTCCCGGTATTTTCCCAATCTTACTGTGGGGAAAGTTTCCATTTGGGAATATTCCCAATACTGTATTGGGTAAGTTATCGGGAACGATCCATCACTATTTTCGTCATACTTGCCTTCTAAGCGCGCCATTGCTTGCATGCATCGCGGGAGTTACAGAAAAGCGAAATTCGCTAGGGAGTTATAGAAATGTTAGCCCATCATTTAGGTATAGTACATTATGCATCAAGGGAGGTAAGTACGGAATTACTAACGAGAATGTTTGCTTTTATGACTCGAGCTAGTATTCCGCTTATCGACCGTGATACATACAATGTTTTTCATCACACTTGCCGACAAAAAATAAGTTTTAAGACATAATATTATTAAACGACGTACTGACATTTCCATTACTCCCTAGGGAATTTCATTTTTCTATTACTCCCGATAAGCACGCAAGCAATGGTGCGCTTAGAAAGCAAGTGTGATGAAAATAATACTTTTCTCCAATATGCTCGGAAATGTTCGCATTAATGTAGCAAAAACGAAACGCGAAGTACCTTCTTATGTACCAGCTCAAATTAAAAAAAAAGATTTTCATTATTGTACAGTTTTTGCGGCCGCGAAATTGTACTAAAATCCATTAATGTATTGTTTTTTACTTCTTAAAAACTACTTTTGGACTTTGAAAAAAATGCATACAGCCAAATTCTAAAGCCACGACCAAACGCCTGGTCTGGATAGAGCGAAAGACGGCGATCAAATCTATGGCCGTCTCGTTCTATCATGAGTTACAAACGCCTCGGTGTGTCAGGTCGTGTAGGTACGGTTTAATGAAACCATAGATATCGTTACTATTTTTTATGAACGACCATGCATTAAAAAAAAGTTTAGGCGGGAATCATAAGAGATTTTTTCTTTTCAATTGTTATTCAATTTGCAAGAAGAATTACTTAATCGATTGTAATAAATTTTGTTTTATTTCCTTGCATGTTTGGAGAAAAGTCCTATATGTGCCTCGGACGGAAATAGAATTTCGTGGATTCGTATGTAATTGTCGGCCTCAGCTTCGCTTCGTCCGACAAAAAATACTCATCCACGAAATTCGCTTTCCCGGCCTCTGCAATAATGTACTATTGTCTTGAAACTTTTTTTTTTGTCCGCAAGTGTGATCGTGCACATCAGCATCACAGTCGGTAAGCAGAATATACACTGAAGTCATTAAAAGCCCTCCACCTGAGGCGTCGGGCTTCTAACACCGTTGTTACCTCCTTAGGTGCACAATGTACTAATGTATCAATATCACACTGGCTTTCTAAGCACGCATCGCGGGAGTAATAGAAAAGTGAAATTCCCTAGGGAATGACTAATTGAAATTACTGAAGGAAAAACCACCCTACTTTTATTTAACAGATAAGCTGTAAATTTGCCCTGATTTTTTTAAGCACTGGACATGTTTTTCCCGTGGACCCTTCATATAGCATAATCAAATTTGATGTTAATTTTTAATCAACATAATCAAAAAGAGACGGGTTATAATATAGCAGTACAAAATTTGATATCTCTTTTTAATCAATATAATCAAAATGAGACGGGTTATCGCGTTAAGGTGCGTTCAAACCAAACGAGCATTCGTTGTTCTAACCCCTCACTCTACGAAATTCGATCGTTACACAAAAGGTGATTGGTTGATTTCGTAGAACGGGGGATAGAACAGCGAATGCTCTTTTGGTTTGAACGCACCTTTACGCGATTGTGATTCGGTTGTGGTAGAGTTACAATCCAAACTTCTTACAAATAAGCTAAAGAAAAGTAATTAGGGATAAAGGTTTAGCGTTCGAGATCCTACTCTATGATCTGATCTCATTTTGGCATCTTGTCATTTATTATTATATTTGAATATCATTGTATACGTTTATAATTTTACGTTTTGATAACAATTATATATTACTTTCTTATAGTCGAGCGTGAGATTCTAAGCGATTCTTGAATAAGGCGAATTTCGATCAATTAAACAGGTAAATATCCTTTGCGTAGGTAAACTATATAATTATTTAAGTTCGTTAATACAGCGCCGACGACGCGGCGTCTTATTATTTATTCATTTATTATTCAAATCAGTTACACAGCATTACAGTTTTAACACCAAGGCACAAATTACAAACAAGACATGTGAAAACAAATAAAAATTAAATAGTTTGATTTAGATGACGTAACGACGTGGCCCCATTGTATCGTCTGGCGGACTACCACGCATTAATGAGATTCAGTTTAGGACCTAATCTGAATAACGATGTGTGAGTTCCTTAAAATATCTGTCAAAAACTGACAAACAGAACCTAAACTGAGTCGCATTTAACAGATCATTGTAGCCCCCTGATCCGGCGTAGAATTCGGCAGATTGCCCCGGAACTGCCGAAACACGACGCCCTTCGGCCAGAAGTCTGCACTCGCGATGGTGTCCTGCAGCGAATGCGGCACGCGCACCACAAACGAGCTGAAGTGCACGTAGTGGTGCGACCACAGCTATACTCTGTTTGGTTTGGTGTTTAAAAGAAGGTAAACAATCTTACAGTATCTTTTTATTGAAAACTACGAGAATAAGTTTTAGCAAATATACATAATATAACAAGGAAATACAGTGATTTATATTGTTTTTGATTCATTAAGTACCTATTTTGGATTTTTATATGCATTTGTCAATAAAAAGATACTGCAAGATTGTTTACCCTTTTTTTAAACACCAAACCAAACAGAGTATAGTATTGGTGAAGTTCTTTGAGTCCTATTTTAGGACTTCTCATTTTCAAGGGACTATCGAGCTTAAAATACTTCTACTTCATCGTCCCCTCATGACAGGATCGTGACCAACAACTATGTCCTTCCATTTTTTTGGCGATTAAGCACCTTCTGCATGGAACCACAGGCTTCTTGCAGGGGCTCTCCCTCCAGCACGATTGCCCTCAACTTGACCAAGTATGATGTCACGTTCGAGACTGTGGTGTGGTGGTCGCATTATGTGCCCAAAGAATTTGAGAACCCTCTCTGGGCAGATTGTTGAGAGACGTTTAGATATACTTAGCTCTCTCAGAATGGACTCATTAGTTCTCAAAGCGGTCCAAGGGATGTTTAGCATCTTTCTCCAACACCACATTTCGAACGTATCTATAAATTTTTAGTTAAAATTATTGTTATTTATTAGTGTTAACGTAAAAATATATCTCCGAATGTGTTTCACGATGTGTCCAAGACGTCAAATGCTATGGAAAGTCAGCCATATTGGTTTACATTTTTTTTAACCGACTTCAAAAAGGAGGAGGTTTACAATTCGTCGAAATCATTTTTTTTTCTTATGTATGTTCCCCGATTACTCGAAGACGCGTGGACGGATTTGAAAAATTCTTTTTTTGTTTGAAAGGGTATTTCTTCTAGTTAGTCCCATTGTCACCGAATTCAGATCTGATGATGGGATCCAGGAGAAATCGAGGGAACTCTTCAAATGTTGTAGGCACACATGACATTTTTCATTTATTTTCGAAGACTAATCAAGTATTTGCGTCTAGTCATGAACGTTTTAAGTTGGTGATCTGATGATGGAAGGTACAACTCCTTAGCAATTAGGAGTTGGGGGATAATTCTTTAAGTATAACATATTTCGTGTATTTTGGAAGCTATTTGAGTATTTGCCGTTAAGTGGTAATCTTTTCATGTTGGTGAGTTGATGATGAAAGGTACAACTCCTTAGAGATTAGGAGTTGGGGGACAATTCTTTAAATATAACATATTTCATGTATTTTGGAAGCTATTCGAGTATTTGCGTTTAGGTGGTCATCCTTTCATGTCGGTGAGCTGATGATGGAAGGTACAACTCCTTAGAGATTAGGAGTTGGGGGGTAATTCTTTTAATATAACATAGTTCATGTATTTTGGAAGCTATTTGAGTATTTGCCTTTAGGTGGTCATAGTCTCATGTTGGTGAGCTGATGACGAAATGTATAACTCCTTAACGATTAGGAGTTGGAGGATAATTCTTTGAATATAACAATTGTTTTCGAGATCTATTCAAGTGTTTGCTTCGTAGTTATGACATGTTGGTTAGCGGTTAGTGATTCTTTAAATAATATAGGCATGCTAAGGCTGTTACCTATAATCTTTGAAATTATTCATACCTGCTGATAAGGTCCGACCGAGACTATGGATTTTGTCTTGGCCGAGACCGAGACTAGTACAATTTAGTTCGCGGCCGAGAATCTCGTTCGGACCTTACCTGCTGATGATACAATGTATATCTCCTTGATAATGGGATAATTCTTTGAATATTTAAGTTATCCAGTTCAGGTTTTCTGGCCTATTACAGTGCAGTACATTCTAATTAAAAGTATTTAGAGCATACTAAATAACGATTGTACACTACTAAAAAGCAAAAAATAAAATATTTTAAAATAAAAATAAAACCTCCTTCAAAAATTCGCCCAAACTAAAAAGTAAAAAATAATTTTAGTTCCTACTTCTTTGAATTTCCTACCCAAACCTTTAAACCTTTTACCCTATTCATTGAAATAAAATATTATGTTTAGGTATCCCACAGATTTCTTAGAAGTCGGTGCCAAGCCAAATATGTTCACATCGCGAGTATATGACTGTATTTGATAGAGCTTTGTAACTTACTGTCACTCCGGTTATGCTTCCATCAAAATGACTGAGGTAGATCATTCTGTTGATAAAAACATAATCGGAGTGACAGTAAGTTACAAAGTTCTATCTATTACTTAATATAGGTATACCTATGAACGTATTTGGCTTGGCACCGACTTCTAAGAAATCTGTAGGATACCTAGCCATTATATTGTTACGTTCGTAGGGTGGGTTTTCTATAGAAAATGTATAAATAAGCCACTAATTAAAACTGATACTTTAATTACTAGTTAAAAGAACAAACACTAAACTAAAACACTAATCACACACTGACACTTCACACTGGTACACTTTTACACTCTCAAACTCGCCGTAGATTCGCAGTCTTCGCTCTTAATGTTAGCTCTTCGCTGTCTCGATAGAAACTACTCCCGGCCGGGTCATGCTGTGTATTTATACCAGCCACTCAAATCTACAAAGTACGAGAAGATTCGACTCTAGAAAGTTCCCGAGTTAGGTGCGCGAACATTCTAGAGTATCGCTGTCTCTTTCTACAGGTTTCTCTTTCACACCCGTCCAGAATGTTCTCTCTATAGCTGTCTCGTTCACATCTTTCCAGAACATTCTTTCGTGCTGTCTCTATCTAATAGTGCTTTCTTTTTCACTCCTATGGGAAATTTAGCTATATACCGATTTGTACTTGAGAGGCCCAAAAGGGGTCCTGAAAACGCCTGAAAACGGGTTTTCAGGTTATTGCGCCACCCGATAGAGGGTATCCGGAAACGGCCTGAAAACATGTTTCAGGCGCCTGAAAACGACGGTATCTGGGGTGAATATTTGATTTTGTAGTATGTGAAAGAGGACCTTCTGAAACGGCCTGAAAACGCATTTCAGCCTGCTGAAAACGCTTCTAACGTGTCTAAAATCATATTTGTAGTTTTTATCATGCCACCGGCGTAACACTACCCCCTCATTATTTCCGTGGTATTTGGCGAGCCGGTCAACGTGAACAATCTTGCATGGGCTTCGTAAATTCCTCTGAATCCGATATGTAACGTCATTGATCTTCGTAACCACTCTGTACGGCCCTTCCCAATTCGGGGACAGTTTCGGAGACTTTCCTTTCTTTCTCATAGGGTTATGTAGCCA
>JALPQI010024606.1:0-15870 GCA_025490895.1 Thaumatotibia leucotreta
TATGTCTACACTAAAATAAGATTTTTAGTACAGATGGTACCTTCTTTAGGCTCTAGTGCGAGAAGTGTGTCATTTTACGTCAGGTCCAAAACTTTGGAGGGCCATCTGCTCTAAAAAACATCGTACGAGACACGTGCAAAAACGAAATTCGTAACTCGTGTCAATTTAAAACACTCCCTATCGGTCGTTTCGAATTTCATGTTTATTATAAAACTGTTACCTACTGTATACATACATCTAAGTTAAATTCAAATTCATTTATTTTGCAAGAATACACAGGTGTTGAAGGAAAATGTCGCAAGTATTATAGGTACAAGTGTACAGTAGTATAGTATGACCGTACAGTCTACCACAATATGGAGTCCAAAATCCACTGTAAAATACAACATTCAGAAGAGCGGTACTCTCTTAGCACAAGTGTCTAGTGCACTTAAAAAGAGGCACCAGTACATTTCCTAACTAGTGCAGGAAAACTTTTTTCGGCGAGGGTGAAAGTTGGAGCCCGAGTGAAACGAGGGCGACAATCACCTGAGTTAAAAAAAAGTTTTTGCACGTGTAAGGGACGATTTTTTCATACCACGTGCGTCAAATAGAGAAATTACCGCGCGCGAAGCGTGCGCAAAGTTCGTTTTTGCGCACTAGTAAGGAAAAATATGTTATGGTGTAATCATTCTCCTATCCATGAACATATTGATAAGCAGGATAAACTTGAATTACTTTGCTACTTAGGCGTTTTGCTTTTTAGATGAATAATTTGACTTTGACTTTAACTGCAGAATTCGAACCTGGGAGGGACCACAGGCAGGATAACTGCCGACTTAGCTACAAAAACCATGTGTTATACTATTTTATCTGTTCTAGGAGCTTATTTGGCCCATGGAAGAAATATTTCAGAAGTTCGAAAAACACGTTCCTTACCGAATGGCGTTTATATTTTTAAAGCTGGAACAACTGGTGATGGAAAGTGCCTCGATTATAAAGATGATTGAAGCCAGGTAGAACTTTTGTTATAAATAGATGGCGACACGTGTGGTGACTGCAGTAAGAATATATTTTTCTCAAACTTGCTACGGAATGTTGATGTTACTTACTTTAAATTAAACCCGGAAATACTATGTATCCGGTGGCATATGCTAAGATGATATGTAAAGAGATTTCATGTATTTATTTCACACCTAGGACTGCAAACAAACTGTCTTTTGTTTTGAAACGTCAAATTGTGACACTATGTGTTGACATTCAGCCACAGAAAAAAAAATTACCTAAAAACTAATGTCTATGTCGCAGGCGGATTGTATAATCCGCCGTATTACAATACGACTAGCCGGATTACAAAACAGCCCTGTTTTGTAATACGGCGGATTGACGATTAGCCGGATTGTCATTCCGATACGTTCTTCAATATGGCGGCCCACGTTTCGCCGTATTGAAAAACTATTCCGATTGTAGGGTGACCATACTTACAAAATAAAACAATGTGGAAATTGCAACATTTTTACTTATAAAGAAAAATCGAACAAAAATAATCTTCTTAATTGTTAAGTAACCAACATTAGGTACTTATTTATGGTAGGTATCAGTTATTTTTAAATTACAATTCACAAGATACAGCCATCAAAAAACATGTGTAAATGTAACATTTTTAATAAGAAAAATCTTACTACAATAACCTTTTTAATCATATTTATTAATATAGCATAATATATTGCATTTTATCACGCCCACCGTGGCCACTTACTTTGTGAATTTCCATCAAAGTATCGAAATACTGCTCCGTGGGTATTACTCGAACAGTAAAGTATTAACAGACGTTCGAATATGGTCCACTCCGCACCGCGAACTTGGTCCGCTCCGTACGTGCGCTCGACTCGCCACACCATCGCACCGTTCAAAAACGGTCCAGTGCTTGTCCTGCTACTAGACAGTGATCATGTCGATATGCTTCCGATTTTATCCAAAAAAGCTAAAATCGCGTTAGTTTTGGCAACCATCGTCGCTACAACACCAATTAATAAACAGAAAAAAAAGAATAGAATGGGCAAAATGTTATTTAAAAGACAGAGAGTCATATAGTCATATGCGACGTATTAGAGACTTCGATGACGAAGATTTTCGTATATATCTTCGCATGAATTCTCATGCATTTGCTTAATTGCTTGGAAAATTTACGAATTGTTTGTTTACTTTTAATTAATTACCTACAAGTAAAGCGCTCAACGGTGCGGTGGTGCCATCCACACGAGCGAACTTGGTGCGGAGCGCACCAAATCCTGTGGGAAAACCATCGAACCGATCGCACCGTCAATAATAATAATAATGTCGGCGTACACCATCGAATTTGGTACGGAGTGACCAAGTTCGCGGTGCGGAGTGGACCAGTGGTTTACTTTTTTTAAAGATTAAATCAAATTCACCGCGTATTTATTATACCAGTAAACCAGTAATATTGGGTAGCATCCGCCGAACACCGTCATTTATGGCTACTTTGGCGGATTTTATGTGATCTATAACCTCAAAAACTCTCTTTGGTCCAGGGTTTTATTAACGTTCCGCTTTGAGAATTATAGAAGTTGCTTAGTTGTTCATCAAAGTTTTTCTTAAATTCACTGTTTTCGCACACATTTAACACTTTTTCGTCGTTTATTCCATCATTGACTTGTAAATTCACAACAACACTCCCGGCAAACGACGCCATTTTTGTTGTTATGACAGGCAACGCCGCGAGTGTCAGAAATGGGAACCAAAAACTGACAAAGCGGCGGGTCATGATTCGCCGTATTACAATATGGCTAGCCGCATTGAATAACGTTTGGCATCGAACACAATCCGCCTGATTTTCATTTAGCCGTATTCAATCCGGCTAGTCGTCAATCCGCCGTATTACAAAACAGGGCTGTTTTGTAATACGGCTAGGCGTATTGTAATACGGCGGATTATACAATCCGCCTTCGACATCTATACCACCAGGTAAAAGGATACCTCAAACAGATTAAAAAAAAAAGTTAGGCGCGAATGTTTTTTTTTTAATGTTGTACGATACTGTACAGACTGTACTATTGGTTTATTTACAAATCAAATAGTATGGTTCGGCGAAATCAGTTAGTTTTATTTCATGGCAAGTTTGAGAAAAGCACTATACAAATCTCGGCGAGAAACAGGGTTACAGGCCGCGTATTCCTATCTGGCCTCAGTTCCTTCGGCCAGATATATCTACTTGGCCTGTATCCCTTCGTTTCCCGTCCTCTATAGTAATGTACTATTTTACCACCCCAACTACTCGTAGTAAGGAATTGAAGTGTTACTGATGATCTATTTATTGTTAAATCCGCATACGAGGTGAAAAAGTATCGCGCGCGCGCACAGCGGTGACACACGCACCTGCATATACCTTGAAAATTACTTTTGACCGGCGCGTAAGCGTCGTAAATAAATATGTCGTGTACAGTGAAGTGTAGTGCTTGCAACGTTGTTATAGACGAAATGTTGTCTTATATACAAAATAAATTGTCATCGATTAGTGAGGACACTTTAGTTCGTCTATGTATGTCGGCATTTACCGCAACCGAAATTCAAAAGTCGAAGTCGTTACTTTTTGATGCAGTTTCAACGGAAAAACAAAATAAACAGCGGCGAGGGGATGGAAAAGAGCAACGTGATATACACGACATAATTGGCATCTTCAGGACAGAGGACCCCAGTACGATACCTGTGTTTGTAGCAAGACAGCTAGAAAAATTGCCACCAATAACGTTCGACCACCTCGACTGCACGAAGTTATTGAGAGATATTGTGCGCCTGCAGAATGACATGGCCGCTATTAAAGCGAATTACGTTACCTCAGAGGAGCTAGCGGACCTGAGAAAAGAGGTTCAGGCAACTAAAAATGTCGCACCATCGCGATTGTCGATATGTAATGTCAACGGAAGACGGGGTGCTTGGTGCTTGGATAGCGGTCCCTTAGGCATATCGCATGGGCATAATTCGACATTAAATGATACAATGAACATCAACAAAGAGCCAATATCATCTACAAATGTAAATTCCAGTGAAAATGCAACTTATCGCTCAATTAATATGTCGGGTAGTCAGCCTACCGCCGAAAATATTGTGTCGCCGCCGGCGGCCGTTGTGACGACAGAGATGAGTCATTGCGCCGAACAGCTGGTTGCACCGGCCGAGCCATCGCCTATTAAGGGTGTTTCTGTCTCGCTCTCAGCTTCGCGTGATATGTCGCATGTAGGTGCATTTACAAAGAACATTAAAACTGTGCAAAATGACCAAGACAATTGGAAGGAAGTGCAGTATAAAAAGAAGAAGTCTAATAAGCGATTTGAAGGGCAGTTAGGTACGTCGATTACGATGCACGGAAACTTTAAGGCGGCGGAGCGCAGAGTTCCTATGTTCATTACGAAAGTACATAAAAACGCAATAGTTACGGAAATTGTTGATCACATTAGGAGCGAAACTAAGGAATCAGTGACGCTGGAAAAATTAAAAATAAGAAACGAAGAGTACTACAGCGCCTATAAATTTTTTGTCGCTGAATCGAAAGTACCGTTGTTTTTAGACAGTAATTTATGGCCGAAAGGTATTATTTTCCGTAGGTTTGTTCATTACAAGCCCAAGGAACCGCGCGGAATTAATTCTGCGGACGGCAATGAACCAATCTTATAAATAATAACACGGCAAGTGGTTTATTTACTTTTGCAAGTCTTAACTGTAAAAGTGTCAAGCGTTGTGTTGACGGTGTCAGACATCTGTGCAAGACATGCGTTATAATTGCTCTCCAGGAGACATGGCTGTTGCCGGACGAGATTCCGTTTTTAAATAATATTGATAACAACTTCTGTGCGACGGGAACGTCGGCTGTGGACACGACGGCGGGCATGGTGCTCGGGCGTCCCCATGGCGGCACCGCGCTGCTCTGGAATAGTGCAGTATTTCACGACGTTTCGGTTGTGCAGTGCGATAATCCGCGTTTATGCGCAATTAAGGTAGTGACGGACGACCGTCCTATTATAGTGATTAGTATTTATATGCCGACCAATAGCGCGGACAACTTACCGGAATTTACGGATTGCATCGGTGCGGTGAGTGAATCTGTTTATGTAATGGGAGATTTCAATGCCCATCCGGGTGAACTGTTTTTTCGTGAATTAATGAACTACTGCAACGACCTGGATTGGTGTTGTATGGACATACAAAAACTAGGTATTGACTCTGGAACTTATACTTTCATTAGTGACGCTCATAAGTGTAGACGGTGGTTAGACCACTGTGTTAAAACACAATCTGCGGTTGCATCCGTACATGATGCATATGTTAACTATAGTGTGACCTGGTCCGACCATTTCCCACTCATGTTACAGTGTAATTTGAAACTACTTACACCCAGGCTAAATAGATCGATTGACGTATCTAATGAACACATAATATGGGGAGGGAGAGGGTCGGAACAAATAACCTATTATAACGAAGAGTGCAACAGGTTGTTGAAATGTATTGACTTTCCCATTGAGTTTGCACATTGTGCTGATAAATATTGTTGTGACATTACGCATAGGATAGTCCTGGATACATTGTATAAACATATTGTGTCTGCCCTTTGTGTAGCTGCGATGCGAACCACAAGTAAAAAGCGTAAGCCTAAAAAACAAGTGGTAGGGTGGAATAGGCATGTCAGCGATGCACACAGGGCCGCGAGAGAGAAATTTCATGAGTGGACACTTTGTGGTAGACCGGAAGTGGGCAGTTTATTTAATGAGATGTGTGAAACGCGAAGAATTTTCAAATCTCGTTTAAAGTGGTGCCAAGACAATCAGACCCAAATAAAAATGAATATTCTAGCTACACAGCACTCCAAAAAGGACTTCCGGTCTTTTTGGAAAGCCACAAACAACGTGAAATGCCGACCTTCATGCCCTGTGAGTGTTAATGGAAAAACCGACACCAAGGACATAGCTAACCATAGCGCACCTGCCATGCGGGGACACCCCCAGCGGTCCTAGGTGCACGGTCCGGAAACTTGACTCGAGCAACACGGCACGCTGCAATGGCCCCGCAGTACATGATCGAGTGCGTACCATCCAAATCTTTACTGGATCGTATATACGGCTCCAGTAAAGCGTTTAGGGCTCCCATCAACGCTAGATTGCGCCTATTCATGGGCAAACGTGGTAATCGTGGCCTAGAGTCGGGCGTGAAGCGATGCTGCATAATCGCTTCTTCCAGAGTCCTCCTCAATTGCTCATTGTCTGAAGTACTCACACTCAAGTTCGCAGCATCGTCCTCATCAGCAGCAGGACCGACCCGCAGTGCCTCGGATGCCAAGTCATGTACCGGCACCGGGTCCGGCGACGTGGCGGGTTGGTCCTGCGCCGAGGAAGGGGTTGCGCGAACAGGGAGAGCCTCCAGGCGAAGCCGATCAAGTGTCGAGTCATCCAGCCGCTTTGATCGTTGGATGACTCGCACTTGATCCGATAGTCGCTGCGCAGTCACATTAATGGTTGGTTCAAGGGCCTGAAACAGAGGAAGCATCCGGACACGATACGCGGATAGATTAGTTCCTCCCTCTGTAGCCCCGTAGTAGGCGCGCATGTCGTTCTCATTCATAGCTTGAGACCATGTCATGCGTCGCACTACACCACCGGCAGCGGGAGCCGTGGGCGGGGCAGCATGTCCCGCGGGCCCCAAGCGTGCCGGCAGCGGTGGCCGTCCTCGCCGCGCAGGTGGTCGTGGCGGCGGCGGCGTAGGTCCGCGCTCGTCGCTGCTCGATCCGCTGAAGTCGGGCGCGGTGGCGTAATCAGCACCCGATGAGACTTGAGAGCTGACTGATGTTGACGAGGCGGACGATGGTGTTGGGCGTGCGATCTGTGGGGACGCTTGAATCTTGCGTGCTTTACTGCGCGTGTACATCCTGTGGTATTTTGATAATTACGTGTCGGCACTAATCAATGGCGTATTATATTATTTTCGCCAACTGTACCCATGATTGTATATAGATTATTGAGAGGGCACTTTTTCCGTGACGAAGGTGTAAAAATGGTGTTGTAAATGCCGGCAAAATACATTATTTATCAAAATATAATCGGAGATGTACAAAAAGCACGTTTGACTTTGACGGCGTCAATATTTTTTTTTATTATTATTAAAAATGTCTATATGAAGTGTCCATACATTTGGGGTTTGTAAAGGTGCATGCAGACCTAAAGAGCATTCGCTGTTCTATCCCCCACTCTACGAAATCAAGGAATCACGTTTCGTGTAACGATCGAATTTCGTAGAGTAGGGGGATAGAACAGCGAATGCTCTTTTGGTCTGCATGCACCTTAATACTCCACCTCGTATGCCGAAGGTTAAAGGTGGATTTAGACCAAAGGAGCGAATGCTCATTCTATCCCCCACTCTACGAAATTCGACGAATCACGTTTTGTGTAACGAACGAATTCCGTAGAGTGGGGGATAGAATGAGCATTCGCTTGTTTGGTCTAAATCCACCTTAAAGCGTCTTAAGGCATAAGTAACAGCCTAACAGCAGATTACGGAAATAGGCTAATGTTGTTCAGCGTCGTCATCAGCCTTTCTCAGTCCACTGCTGGACGTAGGCCTCTCCTAGTAACTATGCGTATAAACGCATTAGGAGGTAAATGCCCGTAATCGCCACGCTGGGCAAGCGGATTGGTGATCGCAGTAATGTGTCTACTATGATGACGCTGCTGCCCATCATCAATCTTTCATTAGGAATGGCCTGTGATTCTTCAATCCCTTAGTCGGCTCTTACGACACCCGCGGGAAGAGTTGGGGTGGTGACAAATGTATTCTTACTGCCGTCACCACACGGCAAATGGCAATGTTGTCCAGCGGTGGACTGAAATAGCCTGACGATGATAAGAAGGCGTCACTGTCTTCTCTCAGTTTATTTTAGTCTGTATTGCTGATACTAATAATTACCATAAACATCATCATTGGCCACAGGATCCTGTTGTAGATGATTGTTGCAGCACTTGTAGGTTTGCTGATATTAATAATTGTATGTAACTAATAAACCGGGTAAGGCGGGTACTGAAACGTGGTCGCTTACAATGGGCCTCATAAGAAGGCTCAAAGTCACCCAAAGGGCAATGGAGAGGGCTATGCTACGTAGGAGTCTCTAGTGGGACCATCCGCAGCAGAACCAAAGTAACCGCAATAGCTCTCCGAATCGCTAAACTAAACAGAAGTGACTGTGGGCGGGGCACATTGCGCGTAGAACCGATGGCCGTTGGGGCGGTAAGGTTCTCGAGTGGCGGCCACGTACCGGAAGGCGCAGCGTGGGTTGGTCTGATGACCTGGTGAAGATCGCAGGTGTCCGCTGGATGCGGGTGACACAGGACCGGTCATTGTGGCAATCTTTGGGGGAGGCCTATGTTCAACAGGGTCTTTCGGCTGATATGACGATGATGAACTAATAAACCCATCTAGTCGGCGGCAGTCACCGCCTGCCTCGATAGCAAAGATAAATCATTGTTATGGCAGAGGTGTCCGGACCTCTTTTCTATAGTTCCATCTCTGATCCATACATCCTCCATCATAGTCCATTAGTCTTTTCCATTACTGAATAGTCTCTATACGCCTGCTGGGACCGTTTAACGGATATTTATTGATGTGCCCGTGAATTTATAAGCTATTGTTTATTTGTAAGCTACTTTGTATTTGTTTTGTTTATCTGTAAGCTGATCTGTCCCCTTTTAATTTGATCCAGTAGGCTTAGCACAGGATTAGTGCGACAATACTCGTATGTCGCAGCGAGATAGACTATCCATCCCTCTTTTATTTATATAGTTAGTAAAAGATGAAAAATCTATCTCGCGGCGACATATTGACATACCAATGATGTGCTAAGCATACAGTTCTGACAATGACATCCATGAGAAAAACATTGTAAGTCTTAAATTTTCATTAAACATGTCCACGACAAATGAACGAATAACTCCATATCACACCAACCGATTACGATAATATTATTTTTATCACACTTGCTGTCGAAGCGCGCCATTGCTTGCGTGCGTAGCGGGAGTAATAGAAAATTGAAATTCCCTAGGGAGTGATAGAAATGTCAGTACGTCATTTAATAATATTATGTCTTAAAACTTATTTTTTTGTCGGCAAGTGTGAGGAAAAACATTGTATGCATCACGGTCGGTAAGCGGAATACTAACTCGAGTCATAAAAGCCCTCCGCCTGACGGCGTCGGGCTTCTAAAGGTGCGTTCAAACCAAAAGATCATTCGCTATTCTAACCCCCTACTCTACGAAATTCGATCGTTACACAAAACGTGATTGGTTGATTTCGTAGAACGGGGGATAGAACAGCGAATGCTCTTTTGGTTTGAACGCACCTTAACACTCTCTTTAATAATTGCGGACTTACCTCCCTTGATGCACAATGTACTATTTTTTTACCGATGTTAAAACAATCCGAGATGGTCATGAAGAAATCGGATGTTAACATTTTTGAATTTGGTGATTATTGTATACTAATTGATATTTAACTTCAGTAGACTTTTTATGGTTATAGGCGAATGAAAACGGCTCTAAAAAGTGTCATATGGAACCCTGAGCAGAGGGTGCAATTGTACTGGCAACTTGTTAAGAAGAATATGGACGGCACGTATCTGGTTCGTACTTACATAATTATCCTTTCAATGGATCTCCGCGCGGATCTTGCGCCCGCGCGTGCGCCCCCTGGTGGTAAGGTAACGCCCTCTGCTGGCGGCGCCCCCTGCTAGCGGCGCCCCCTGCTAGCGGCGCCCCCTGCTAGCAGTGCCCCCCGCGCGCACCGTGGCGCACAGAAACTCGCCAGGATGCTTAGCAAAGTAGCCAATCGCTAGCGCTTAGTCATCAATCGTAAACGAAAGGCAGCTAACTGTCTTTGTCGCACTAATATGCAAGTGTTATTTAAGTTTATTGTGTTATTATTGTGTTATTCTGAATAGGTATTGTGTAATTAAATACTAGTTCGTAAGAAATTTGCTATGCCCTATCCGGGTACCAGTGCCTCTTACTTTGCAAATGCCAACTGTGGGATGTAATGTACCTGTGTAACGCAAAATAAAATAAATGAAATGAAGTGTGACAGAGAGGGAAAACTACGATACGCTACTAAGCGCTAGCGATTGGCATCTTGGCTAAGCATCCTAGATGCCAATCGCTAGCGCTTAATCATCAATCGTAAACGAAAGGCAGCTAACTGTCTTTGTCACACTAATATAAAAGAGTGACAGAGAGGGAAAACTGCGATACGCTACTAAGCGCTCGCGCTCCTAAATGCCTTCCTGGGTGCTTAGCCAAGTTGCCAATCGCTAGCGCTTGCTAGCGCATCGTAGTTTTCCCTCTTTGTCGCACTAATATGAAAGAGTGACAGAGAGGGAAAACTACGATGCGCTAGCAAGCGCTATTGTCGTCGCAAAGGCATCATGCCGATCGGGCCATAAATCACCGGGTCGGCCACGCCCCCTTTGCTACCTGCTTGTAGGGATGCGTGCCGCAACCTTCGCACATTATCGATGGCGTTATCAGTAATCATATTTGGTTTGGTGGATTAGTTTAAACTCATTCTTAAAAATATTAGTACATACGTAATGATTTTGGTAATAAAGTTATATTTAAGTGTAGGTAATATGAATATAAAAGAAAATAAAAATCAAAGAAAAATAAAAGAAAATAAAAGAAAATGTCGTAATAAAGGTTTATTTTTATATTTAGGTACATACTTAAGGTAAATAAATATACTTAAGTTAAATAATTATAAAATATAATTTATTTTATTGAGTATTATAACAAAAATCTAAATTATACTTAATAAAACAATATAAAATACAACACATATTAAAATAAGTAACAATGAGTCACAAAAAAGAAGCTATACTATATATAAACTAACTTAGAATAAAATGTAAAAAAAACTATTTACAAAAACCATCCAAATAAAAATTTCTACACTAAATTACGGAGCGGTTTCTTCGTCAGAACTGTCGGTGTCGGTATCACTATCGTCTTGTAAATTTATTACCACACGATTCTGGTCTCTGGCAATATATTTTTGTAGATCAGCTAATTGTAAATTTTCTGCGTGTTGAACACACTTGGCCCAGTCTTCTGGAGTAACATTGTCCACGGCCTGGTGAAATAAAAGTTCAACGTCTGCTATATTGAACGTGTTATTTTTTGCTGCAACCTCTCCTTTTATTTGGGCCCAGATCAGTTCAATAGGGTTATATTGACAGTGGTAAGGAGGTAAGCGTATCACTTCATGGCCTAACTCGTTTGCCAATTGGTCCAACGCATACACTTTCGATGGATTACTGGCTTTTACTTTTAACCTATAACCTATTCTAATTCTAAAATAACTCTAACATCAAACCTAACGACTTAAATATACTACATACTACTTAATAAATAAATATTTATAAATATAGGAATTATTTCTACTTATAACTACCATGCATATGCATAGTACTGTTTCATAGAACAAGCGCGGTTCATCGATAAGAAATATCGACTTTAGCCGCATCTCTCTGACAGCTCGTTTTTATTGCCCGACCGGCATGATGCCTTTGCGACGACAATAGCGATTGGCAACTTGGCTAAGCATCCTGATATCAGCACCAGAGTGTGACCTGCTCGCGTGGCGGTGGATGGCTTTTTGTCGTGAATGCTTGCGATTCTGCGAGAGGATTGATGATAGAGTGTCCAGTGTATTTTGTTAATTGTATTTAGTTTCACGATGTATTAGTTATGTAACTGTAATGCTGTGTAAATATATTTAAATAAATCTCTCCGCGCGGGCGGTCCGCGTGGTACAGGAACCAGCCTCAGCTTCCATTTTTCAATCACAGGTAGACTACCTCCGAGATAGAATTCCACTCAAAACTGAGGGCCTGGATCCTCCCGCCTTAAAGTTAGCAAATGCCGAATCTCCGCCGCTTGATAATGATAACAGTGGAGGTAAGATAAAACAGTCGCGAAAAGGGCAGATATTTATTTTATTTGTCAGCTTACCGAAGCCTAGTCGGTAGTGATACTTACAAAGCTGGAGGTTTCGGGTTCAACCTCCGGTGACAGCATTTTTTTTGCGTATTTTTTATCACGAATATGTGCTCCTTGGTCGTGGTTGACTATGTATAATTGGCTATGTAAAGTTTTCTGAAGGTAAGAATATTATATTTTTCCCTGGTAGCCGTCGTCTTAAGGTTCAAGAAAATGAGGTTCTTATATTTTTATGTCCTATAATTTGTTAACATTCTTTTTTTAAGTGAGTGAGATGACATTTGTGCAGTTTTATGGATGAACAGAGACATAAATGAATGAATGACATGAGTGACGTTAACGTTGACAGATTGTTTTTTTTCTATTTCATTGTACTGATTGCTGACGAACGTATTATTAGGCCCTATTCATCCATAAAATTGCACAAATGTCACCTCACTCACTTAAAAAAGATTATCAATAATTTTATTAATCATCATATCAGCCGAAAGACGTGTACTCCTGAACATAGGCCTCCCCCAAAGATTGCCACAATGACCAATAATTTATAAGAAATAAACATAAAAGAGCCGCATTTTCTTGAACCTTAAGACGACGGCTACCAGGGAAAAATATAATATGTACGAGTATTCCTTCGGAAAACTTTACATGGCCAATAATTTTAAGTATATTTAAATATTAGCCGAGTGGTTTAGGCATGTCATGGTCGTGGGTTCAAATCCCACCTCCAGTGTTGGAAAATGTCGATATTTTGTATGTGGTAGATATGACATCTATAACTGAAAAAAAAATTGAGAAAACAATTTGAGTTGTTTAAAAAAAAAACAAGTATATTAGCAAGTGATTGAGCACCCGATATAAGACATAACACATTTATTTCCATATTATTTACACGAAAATGTTATCGGTCTCTGCACTCGGCATGCGTATCGCAGAAGACCGTTAAACGAGTGTACTGGCATAGATAGAGGCATTCCATCTAAGACCCCAGGGTAGGCAGCGCATTTTTTAGGTCACTATCACTATGTCCATGGGCCTCAGATCCTGCTTTATCTTCGCCAATGGTTCCAAAAAAGCACTCGGTCACTTTTCCGCGCTGCTGTGTCGAAGGTTGATATTGCCATGATGAATTGATGATTGTCAAACTGCGATAAGAAGAACGGCACTAGAAAATGAACTGGACGCCAGATACTCGACAGTTAAAACCCATCTCCCCGGTTAGTTTCGAAATATCAACAGTAACAGCCTCCGTAGCCTAGTTGGTAGTGACTCTGCCTACGAAGCTGGAGGTTCAGGGTTCGAATCTCGGCGAGGGCATTATTTGTGTATTTATTTAACACAAATATTTGTTCCTCCGTCATGGCTGTCTAATGTCTATGTATTTAAGTATCTATATGTACATATCTATCTATTATATATATCGTCGCCTGGGCATCACAAGACTTTGAGCTTACCGTGGGACTAGGTCGATTTGTGTAAGAAGTCCCAAGATATTTATTTATTTATTTAACAGTGTCTAAATATCGGTTGCTCAATCAATAATTTGAATTTACATGGTAAATGTACCCTTTTAAGTTATTTTACTAAAAATTTAACGAATTAGAGACACTTGGGTAGCTATGCCCTGAAGAGAAATTTCCTAAATCAGGTTTTTTTTTAAGTTTCAATATTGTTCTTCGCATTTTTGGGTCTAAATTCTGTTCGTTTTCTTATTTTGTGTCCCTAAAAAATATGACGCAGTGGTCATTTTTGTATGAGATGATATTTTCTGTTCAATTTCTGGTGTATGGATTAAAATCTAGCGTGAAAAAGAAATACAAGTACTTACACCGGATTTTTTATATATATAGGTAATCGTACTGAGTCGAAACAGTCACTAAAAGCATGACAATTGACAGAGTGGTTTGAAACAAAACAACGAAAATAATTTTGACCCATTTACCAAACCTTTGAGTCGATCTACAGGGTGGACCTGAGAAACTGACTTCACCAATGCAGTTTTGATGTCAAAAGAAGTAAAAAATAGTATATGTCCTTTTCGGACCATTTTTTCCCCTCCGTTTCATGTTCATCGCTGGCGAAGCGTTAGCATGCAGCTGACGACTTCGAAGATCACCAGCAGTGTACTTTAAACGAAGTTCGTCCGCTCTGTTCAGAAGGCGGGGATAATAGTTAATCTGAAACAGAATGTTCTCATTTCCAGTAATTTTCGGTAAATTTGAGAATATTTTGTTACTTGGGTCAAAATTCTTTTCGTTGTCTTGTTTCATACTACCTACTCTGTTACGCTTTTAATTGCTGTTTCGACTCAGTATATAAAAAAACCTGTGCACTTGTATTTCTTTTTCACGCTAGATTCTAATCCATGCATCAGAAATTGAAAACAAACACATCATCTCATACAAAAATCACAACTGTGTCACGTTTTTTAAGGACACAAAATAAGACAACGAAAATAATTTTGACCCACTTGTATCCATCAATGACGGTTTCAACCCTTTTTAACCCTTGGCCACTCTAGGACCATTCACAGCGTCACTGAAGGTGGATTTACACCAAACGAGCGAATTCTCATTCTATCCCCACTCTACGAAATTCGTTCGTTACACAAAACGTAATTCGTCGAAATTTGTAGAGTGGGGGATAGAATGAGCATTCGCTCGTTTGGTTTAAACCCACCTTAATATGGTTCCCAAGTGGTCTAGGTATCTTATTGGTTGGCAGTACATAGCTATACTTGGGACATAATGGCCTGGCCTCGTGGCCACACAAATGGTTCAACCAATGTTGTCTAAGGGTCTCACCAAACCAATCGACGCGGAGTCGGCTTTCGCCGAGTGTTTTACACCACACTATTCGCATTTAGCCGATCGACCGTCTCCGCGGTTGAACACCTGCGTTCAACCGCGTACGGCGGCGTACGGCCGTAGAAACGCTCGATCGGCTGCGATTTGCTACCGTAACAGTTGTAAAGCGGCGATCGGCTCTCCCGTGCTCCGTCCTGCCGTCGAGACGTCAGGACAGCACGCGTACAGCCGCTGAGTCCGACGAACAGATAGATAGGACAGCGGGTGATCGGCAATCGTAAATCTCATTTTTGGAGACTATTTAGTTGTTAGTAACTAGTTTGAAATTGAACAGACGTGTATGATTACGACAGTATTACTTCGTGTTGTCAGATCTATTGCAGATTTTAATGTGGGTAATAATTCAAATGAATAAATACAAACGCATCAGTAGCTACTTCGGCCGTCATCGGCTCTTTTCGGCCGTCGTCAGCTATGTTCGGCCGTCGAAGACGCTGAACGGCTTCCGCCAGCTCTGACCGGTCCTTATCGTAGGTACTCGGCCGTGATCGGAGCCGTTCAACTCTTTCCGGCAGCGTACGGCGGTATTAGGAGATTTAGGAATGCGAACGTGTGCGTTAGGCTGCAAACGGGGTCGTACGAATGCGAACAGCTTTACGGCAAAACGCCGTTTTCCCGTCGAAACACGTCGTTTCGCGTGGGCCGAGCCGATTTACGATGTCCTCGCTCTTATTGCGTTGACATAAAGCTTTTTCCGTACGCGATTAGCCGAAACGGCGCGGACTAGTTTGGTGAGACCCTAAGGCGACCAGTGGGGCGGAGAACCATATGTCCGACAGGGAGTTACGATATCGACCTCTCGCTTCAACTTATGGATTCTCGCCGCCGTCGCTCGCGCAGCCGCGAACTCCGAAATTCGCAAACGGGGATTTGTCTTTGTTACTCTTATGGTCTTACGAAAGTAGTGAAAGAAAAATCCTCGAAATTTGCGGATTTCGGAGCTTGGGGTAGCAGGCCAGACCGTTTAGTCTTTAATT
>JALPQI010024607.1:0-11679 GCA_025490895.1 Thaumatotibia leucotreta
AAAATGTTATTCCGCAAATGTATCATTTTACAAAAACTCAATTGACAAATGATCATTAAGCAATTAATACATTAGAACAATGTATAAATTAATAAATAAATCAATTGTATATTTTACATGTCACCTAAAACTACGTTTAACGTATTTGTACATTCACCGAATACCTATCTCGACCATTTTCGATTTTGGGGAAAAGTTTTCTGGGTTACAATAAAAAAAAATAACCTCGAAGACTAACCTAACCTATCCGAGTCGGATCTGCCCCGGAAGGTTTTGTTCGCTCGCTTCGCTCGCTCACTGCAGATTTTGGTCAAGATTACGATGAATGTTATGTTATTTTTTTTTAATTTGATGTCGAATATCTCGGCCATTTTTGATTTTGGGGAAAAATTTACTGGGTTGCAGGAAAAAAACCCACTTTGCTATACTCCAACCCATTTTAGCAAACATTTTTAGGCTAATGGTAAATTTATTAGTTTACTTTGTTGTTAAATATTCTTTTGCCAAAAATACCTCTTATAAAATGATATTTTATTTGTTAATTATTTGGCTAAGATAATAAATTGTCAAAGATGTTTTTGTAGAAAAAAGGATTTGCCGAAACATAATTTTGCCAGTACATAGTTGGTTGCCAAGTGTAAATTTGTTAAACAATTTTTGGTCAAACGACAGGATGGTATCAGCTTAATTCGTCCCATTCGTTTTTCGTTTATTTCTTATGTCCGTCTCATTCTGTGTTCGTCACGCATTCTTTATTCGTCTCGATCGCTATATGTCTCTATCATCTTATGTCCAATTATGTAACCTGTCTCTTTCTTAATAAGTCTTTTTCGTTTTTCGTCACGGTCTTCCTATGACTCATTATTAATTATTCCCTTTCGATTTTGGTCTCATTCACTTATTCGTCTCAGTTTTTTTCATGCATTCGTTATTGATCACATTCGTGGTTAGTCTCATTCATTTTCAGTCTAATTGTAAGTTCGTTACATTCGTTTTACGTCTCGGTCGCTATATGTAACCATCTTTTTTCGTCAATCTTAATTATTTTTTTACTTATATCTCATTGACCGAGTGACCGTCATAATTTCATCTAATTTCATAGAAGTTTCACATTTAAAATAACACTTCAGTACATGTCCACTAAACTTCAATTTGTTTAACAATTCCGATCCGGAGGAGATATGAATAGTAACTAAGACCTACGTAGTATGGGACGATTAGCGAACGTGCCCAAAAAAGAACGGAACGAGTTACCACTAAAGACAAAAAATGAGTGAGACGAATTACGAAAGTGACTAAAGATAAAGTGCGAATGATACCAAAAACGAGAGAGAGAAACAAAGACATAGTCCTAGGAAGACCGTGACGAAAAACGAAAAAGACTAATTAAGAAAGAGACAGGTTACCTAATTGGACTTGAGACGGTATGGACATATAGCGATCGAGACGAATAAAGAATGCGTGACGAACACAGAATGAGACGGATATAAGAAATGAACGAATAACGAATGGGACGAATTACGCTGATACCGACAGGATACCAAGCCGCACGCCATACTAAATTGCCTTTCAAAAACGGTCCTGAATTTTGAGTGTATATATTTATCATAGTTTCGGCCACGCACTGTCGGAGCATCGTGCTGTCGAATATTCGTAAGCTCGATTGTTGCTGGATCGAATGTTCGCTGAGTCGAAATACTTGTGGTCGAAATATGCTCAGTCGAAAAATCATTATCTAGAATTGTACGGTTTCGATCTGTTGTGTGTCGAAAGTTCATAGGCTCGTCTGTTCTGGTATCGAATGTTCGCTGGATCGAAATACTTGTGGCCGAAACATGTACAAAATGTTTTATATTCGTGCAGGGATATATCAATGAATAAATAAATAATACTAATACCAAAATACGTGGCTACTATTAACGATGTAATCGACTTGATGGATTGCTGAAAGACTAACACATACAACATTATTTTTTTAACCTACATATCCACATATATCTCAAAAATAAGTGTAATGTTTATGTCTGTGACCAATTAAAATGCCCTAATTTTGTACGATTTTCGACCCAGCGAATATTCGATCCGGTAGCAGTCGCGCCAACGAATATTCGTGCCAAAGATGTTCTACGGGACGTCAATCGAAACATCAATTTCGATTTAACGTTTTTTTATTTCTACGTTTTTCGACTCAGCGAATATTCGATCCGGTAGCAGTCGAGTAAACGAACATTTGATAGCAGGATACTCCGAGAGTACGTGTTCGAAACTATGATATACACTCCTGAATTTTAGTTGACAAGTGTCACCCCCTCTTCAATGCATTACGGTAATGAATTTCAATATCAACCTATAAATGCTTAAGGTGGTTCGTTTTTCATACTAATTGATTTATTCAAATATGGGTAAATGGAGCATAGTTTTACAATGAAACCACTTCCATCCACAATCATTTTGATATTTATATGCGGCAAATTCTATTTCCGTAATAAAAATGGTCAAATAATAGCTTAAAACACTACTTTATTTTAATACAAATTTGTCAATGTGTGGGTCGGCGGCGACAGTGTCATACACCAATCGTATCTTCGGCGTGTGCGTTAAAAAGCGACGTTGCCAGTTGACCACAAATGCTGCGTTGCCGCTCTGTCAAACCGAACGCATGTCGTGCAATTTGTTATTTTATTTTGTTCCATCAAACTGCATCAAACGGAAAGCGTTGCTAATGTTGCCATATAGATCATATATACACCCAATAGCCAACCCGCGTACTATTTTATGATATTCCGTATTCGATCGATTTGCTTGATTTTTATATTTTGTGTCAGAAGACCATTTATTATAGAAAATATATACATAATAGTTACGTTTACGCTACTATTATATAGGTTGGACTTCTTACATTTAATGTTATTAAAATAAATGTGCGTACCAAATGATAGTCGCGTGTAACTGAACGTATAATCCATTTGGCACGGCAACGTCGGCAACACTAAATTCAAACGTCATTCTTTCTTTCAAAATCACCGGCAGTCATTTGGTTACTTTGGTTTGTATAATCCGAATTGACGCTAAATTGCTAACGATTGTTTGAAATATTTTATAGCGTGGCATCTACAGTGATTTACATGAGGATGGATCCACAAACGCCAAGGAAAGGCTATAAAAAACACCGATACTCGGGCTCGGGAAAAACTCGTAAGCGAAGCCTTGTAGAAAGTATACTATATTACGGAGAAATCAAAAGGTAAGTCCGGTAGAGTATCTTTCCTCCCACTATTTCAACAGATTTTTTATTACATATTTTCACTATGCTTATATTATAATAAAAACATTTGTTGTTTTCGAAACAACTGCTCCACGGATTGGAATAACCCAGGAAACTTGTCATGTAGATAAAGAGCAATATATATTATAAGATTTTATAAGTATAACATATTTTTAATGTAAATACCGGAAACGTTAGTTTCCCGAGGGATGATGAGTTCCAGGCCTTCAACTTTTAAAACTATAACCTTTTTGTAGATACTCACTGAACCTGTTTTGAACCCAGGCTCCCTCCCTAACTTCGCAGTCAGGATCACCACCATCTAACTAGATAAAGCTGAACTGTATTTTTTATTCCAGTAATCATCAGACACCATTTTAACAATAAGTATTCTCATTTCAGATCCAAGGCCAACTGCAGGTGTCACAAATGACCGACGAAACTTTTATAGAAAACATGTTGCCAACACTAGTGATATTTTATAAAAACTGTATATTGACAGAGATAGTACCTACTAAAACCAGAAAGAATAAATAAAAATAATATGAAACGATGTAAATAAAACACTGAATTTATGAATTGATCTGTTTTCTTTATCTATGTATTCCGCGTGTGATTAGAATGGGAAGGAATCTAATAATTAAAGTGACTAGAAATATCAAATATATAACTATACATATATGAAAACTTGTCTGAGGTCATAGAATAGATTCCATCCCAATCTGATTGTACACCTATTAGGTCATCCAGGTCCGGTTTTTTGTAGTATGGTCTATTCCACATTGACCATGCAAAAAATACCGGAACTGGATGCCATAACATCACCTGAAAACGTTTTTAAGTAAATAAATAAGGTTACAAAAATTAAACCTAGGTGGCTAGTTCAGGGGCCAATACCACAAAACTTTACAAGCATACAATTCTACAAAGTTGACAACTATTTTGTATGGGAATTTATACAATTTTGTAGAATTGTACGCTTGTGAAGATTTGTGGGATAGGCCACAGGCATTATTATCAAATCGGAATAAGAAAGGGATTCGGAAGTACTGTTGACACAACAAATGACACAATATTTACCAAGAAAAGAGTTGTTTATAGATGTAGTGAGTGATTAATTAATCTATTGTCTGTAAGTCTCTGCACTTAAACCATGAATATATATATGAATATAACTATGAATATATCCTAGATTGACTTATACACTGTTGTGTCAACAGTACTTTCGAATCCCATTCTGATCGCGGTTTGATAATACTGGAATAATTGTGATTATAGGTAAAGTATCAATAAAAAAATAAAAAGTCTTATAAAGCAAAATATATATATCTTGATATTACGAGATTTGAACCTTGGTCCTCATGAATGTGCGTCAGACGGTCATCCAACTTAGACTAATCCAAGTTCAAAACACGTTCCGAAGAAATAAGCAATCAGTTTCGTCAACGAATAAGGGTTTGAATGTGTGTGTGCATACTTCGCAAGCGCGACAGCGTTTTGTATTTATTCAAATAAACTTATTTTGTAAATTAAACCTCATCTGAAATTTAGTTGGCCACATTAGAAACAGCAGTTTATTTTAGGCAAACACATCACTTATTAAAAATATTTCCATTATCATACATAAAATTTAAAAATACGTAGAATTCGCACCAGCTAGGCACTGTAACGCCATCTATTGGCGTAGTAGTGCCTAGCTGACCGTGACATTCCACCTTAAACCGCCATTTAAAAATAATTGTGATTGGTCCATCAAAGTTTTACTCGATAAACTATTTTTTTTTACATCAGGTACCAAATAGTACAAATTCAGTACTAAATAATGCAATATGAATCGATCGAATTCAGGACCTGGTTCCGCCATTATAACGTTATAATGGCGGGACCAGACGGATTGAATATGTACAGTCGAAGAGAAAATAAGGGGTATACAAAAACGTTCAAAAATGTGTCCCAGTGCACTCTAATTCTGTGTAATAAGAATGTCATAACATATTTATGAACGGATTCTTTCGATACTTATTTTTGCACTTCACTGTATAACTTTGAAATAGAAGAGGTACAATTTTTTTTACAACAGGTACCAAATAGTACAAATTCAGCAGTGTTATTCACTAAGGAAACCGCCTTGCTGTCAGCGCTGTGTCAGTGCTGCGGCAGCGTCGAGCCTAAAAATGGTATTCACTAATGTACTTTAAACGACACTAGCGCTCGGCGACGAATGCGGCGTGAGCTGGAACTACACTGCGTCGAGAGTTTGACGTTTAATGTATGAACTTCGTATTCTCTAACGAAAAACAGCGACGAACTCGCCCACACCCTCGCTCACAGCCTCGATTCCTAATGTCAAATAAAACAGCTAGGATTTTAGACAAGGCTGTCTCGTCGTCGAGCTCGTTGACGCACGCAGCGTCGAATGTGTGAATAAGAGAATAGCATAGCAGTACTAAATAATGCAATATGAATCGATCGAATTCAGGACCTGGTTCCGCCATTATAACGTTATAATGGCGGGACCAGACTGTTTGAAGTATAATTTTGAAATGGAAGAGGTACTAATTTTTTTACAAGAGGTACCAAATAGTACAAATTCAGTACTAAATAATGCAATATGAATCGATCGAATTCAGGATCTGGTCCCGCCATTATAACGGTTACGTATATTAAATTTTTGACCGGTAAGTACTGTAACATCGAAAAAACCTAACGTTACCGATACATGTAAAATCATTAATGGTAGTGGTAATAGTCGCAGGAGTTTTACTTACCGCAAGTCAACGCATTCGTGAATGTGGGCTTAGTGTTGGCATTTGCTGCTGGGCCGGCTGGTGGATTGCCGGATGGTGGATTGCCGGATGGTGGATTGCCGGATGGTGGATTGCCGGATGGTGGATTGCCGGCTGGTGGGTCTCTGAGGATATTTGGTAAACGCAAAGGCTCCAGCTGTAAGTAATAAAGTAAAATTTGACATATTGTAAAATATAATTAGAATAAAGAGTTCGAAACGTCGGAATGAAGTTAAAGTTAGTTAATAATACGCGAGTTTATCCGTTTTCATAGTTTTATTTGGATTTCTCAATTCATTTGAACAAAAAAAGTGAATTAAATTTTTGAGGACCTAGAAAAATATTTAACTGCAATAAAAAATGTTGGTATTAGAAAAATGTATTGATTTGATTTGCAAGGTTTCAGTTTTTCCCACAGAACTAAGATGACAAAGAATGATCGACAACGATTAAAAGCGTAACCAAAAACGAAACGCAAGTGTGTGCGTAAATTTGTCTATGTGTGGTCAGGAATAGGGTTGCCTATTACAACAGAGCAATTTATCTATCGATATCTGACTATTTTATCGACATCATGGTATATTTTATCTTCGTTTTTTGCTATAACTTTTATAGTACAATGTGAATTGAGGGTGTCGAATTACAGATTGCAATCGTGTGTGAACTTATTATCTGGCGTATCCCTTAAACTTAACAGAAGTAATAAAAATCGTATATTATCAAAAAAATCTCAAAAAACATAGAAAGGTCCTTCAAGTTTGTTAAATAGACATTCGTATTTAAAATCTGGGACACTGACGGCATTGTAATGTAATAGACTGATTAGGTATGTTTATCGAACGAATATCGATATTGGTAGTTCAACATTTAGTCAAGCTCTAGCGTAGCGTGACAATTTATATTTTTACACAAAATATCCTTTAATATTAACTATTGTGATAAATTATTAGCACACAGTGATAGGATAACTAATAATTAATGCTGGAAAGTGATAACTTACACGATTTATGCTACTAAATCGACAAAATATCGGTTGAAAACAATCAACCGGCAAATCATATTTACTTGTGAAACGAGTGTTTGCCGTCATTTCTTCGGTGGGTAACAGGGCAATCCTTTACACTACACGATACCATATCGGTTTAATTATTTGTGCAAATTTACTTTTTACTAGAATTAAATATAAAATCACTTTTAAATAACAGTCTCCGTCGACAAGGCTGATACGGCTGATATGTCACTTCAAAAGTGGGTACGCTTTTGGGATTGTTTCCCATCTCTTTTGCACTCGTGTAATAGTCATATGACTGGTGGCTTCCCTTTCACACGCTTCCTTTCTCTATTAAGCGCTAGCGCGGATTCTAACTTTATGGTTTTTCCGAAGCCCAAATAACAATCATAAGAAATGATATAAAAAATACTGGATTTCATTTATAATAATAATAATAATAATTAAGCCATTTATTTCCAATATAAAAATAGTTAGCATATAAAAAACATAGCAATTATAATTTTAAAGTGTTTCAAAACTTGTATTATTAATTTATAATTTAGATTGTACAATAAATCTGTAAATATTAATGTATAATGTCATGCATTTCAAAGTTTATTTTCACTAATTACGAATTATAATAATATTATACTTAAATAACTATTGGACTGTCCATTTCTGGACATAGGCCTCCTCCATTTTGAGCCATCGGTGGCGATCTTTCGCGGCGCGTGTCCATGCGGGACCTGCAACCGCCTGGATGTCGTCGCGCCAGCGGCACCGCGGGTGGCCAGGTGGGCGTTTACCGTCTCGTGGGTACCAGTGCATAATCTTTTCAGACCACCGTCCATCTTTGGTTCTGGCAGTATGCCCAGCCCAGCGCCATTTCAGTTGGCATGCCATTTCCGCGGCGTCTATAATTTTAGTTTTTGCGCGAATTTCTGCGTTTCTTATTCTGTCGGTAAGTCTTATCCCCAACATACTCCTTTCAGCCTTTCTTTGAAATATTTGTATTTTCTTTACGATTTCTTTGGTGATTGGCCAGGATTGGCAACCGTAGAGAAGAGTAGGGGTTACGACCGAATCCATTACCTTTTTCTTTAAGTTTATATGCAGTTTCGATTTGAATATATGTTTATAAGTCCAGTATGCACTCCAAGCCTTTTTTATTCGGCGCTCTACTTCAGTGCTAGGAAATTGATTCTTAAAGGAAATTTCTTGTCCCAGATAGGTGTATTGTGTAACATATTTTAACATTTTCGAGTCAATTATAATAGGTCGTTGTTCGCCATTTGTCATCACACATGTCTTCTCCGCGTTCATGTCTAGCCCGCATTTTTTGCTCTCGCGATTTAACGTGTTAAGCATATAGCTAAGGTCGTCGTGGTTGTCTGCAAGTAGGACGATGTCATCTGCAAAGCGCAGGTGTTGCAGAAGTTCTCCGTTAATATTTATGCCACAGTTCAACCATTGTAGTTGTCTAAATATATCTTCAAGCAAAGCCGTAAATAAGTTTGGTGACATTGGATCTCCCTGTCTTACTCCACGTTTGACCTCGAATTTTTTGCCATTTCTTTCCAGCTTCACATATGCCTTGCTTCTTGCGTAGATTTCTTTAATTATATTGATATATTTGCTATCGACTCCTTGTTTCCTCAGTGCGTCCCATAATGCTTCGTGAGATATTGTATCGAAGGCTTTAGAGTAGTCAACGTACGCTATATATATTATTTTCGAGTACTCTGTATATTTCTCTATTATTTGTCTTAGCGTAAATATATGGTCTATCGTGGAAAAATTATGCCTAAAGCCTGCTTGCTCTACAGGTTGTTGTAACTCGAGGTCTTGAAGTATTCTGTTCCTTAATATGCTGGTAAATAGTTTATACGTACTCTGGAGCAAGCTAATAGGCCTATAGTTGTTAATTTGTAGGGGGTCGCCCTTTTTATATATTAGTGTGATAACTGAAGTTTCCCATTGTTCCGGAATAGTCTCTTTTTCTATAATTTCATTAAATAATCGCGTTAATATCGGTGTTAGCGGCTCTTGAATAGCTTTTAAGATATCGTTAGTTATACCGTCATCGCCTGGACTTTTTCTTCCTTTCATAGAGTTGATAGCATATCTAATTTCACTTGGTAGAACAGGTAGTACATTTGATGTATTTCCTAAGTAATTTGAATTTGTCACAGAACATTGCGAGTTGATTTTGTAAAGGTCTTGGTAATATGAAGATGCAATATTTATTATGTCGTTTCTGTCGTTTTGTTTTTGCCCTGCAACATCTTTTAACGACGGAATCCACTTTATGTGATCCTTCAATCTTTTCAGACCGCCCTTCGCGGATCCTCTTTTGACAAGCTCGTCTTCAACTATCGTCGCTTTGTGTTTTGCTTTCTCTGATTTGATTTTTTTTCTTATTTTTGCATATAAATTTCGGAGCCGCCTTTTTTCAGGGGTAGATTTCAGCGCTTTGTTTTTCAGGGTTGTTCTTTCCTGTATTAATTTTTGAATACCTTCTGCAAGTATTAGATTATTTCTTGGCTGAGCTTGTTCATTTGGCAATCTTGCGACAGAGCTTTTTATTTTTTTTATTATATTCGAAAGTGTTTCTTGAGTATCTGTAAAATTAATTGACCCTACTGACTCTGAAAATATATTTTTAATAGATTTTTGTTCAATATCACTGAATCCCATATTTTTGCTTCTGAATTTTGCTCTTGTTTTTTTATGTCTATATTGTAGAGAATAAGTTGCTCGCACAAATCTGTGGTCTGTGGGGTGTGATGTATTAAGTATTTCTATATTTTCTATTGCTCTATTGTTCTTTTTTCTTGTTATTATAAAGTCAATTTCGTTGAAGGTCTGTCCATTTGGTGATTGCCATGTCCATCGGCGATTAGGCTTCTTTTTAAATTTTGTGTTCATAATATAAAGCTCTTTTTCTCGGCAAAAATCAATCAAAGTATTGCCACGCTCGTTTCTCTCTCCGAAGCCCCAAGGGCCCATGCACATATTTTCTTCAACAGTTGGGACACCAATCTTAGCGTTGAAATCGCCCATCAGAATTAAATGTGAGTGGGCATCTTTCAGGCTGTGGGTTACGTCGATGTAGAACAATTCTAACTCTTCTTCAGAGGCTTTCTTGGTAGGCGCATAAATCTGGATTATTGTAAGGAATGTATTTTCAAATTGCATGTCCAATCTGCTCACTCTATCCGATATAGGTTGAAATTTTAATACATTTTCTTTAAATTCGTTTTTCACCATAAAGCCGATTCCATTTTTACCGCTTTTCTTTCCATTGTAGAGAAATGTATAAGTTTCGTATTCTTCGATATGTGTACCTTCTTTTTTTATCTCTGAAAGCCCAAGTATGTGCCATTTAATATTTTGGACTGCTAATTCTAATTCATCTTGTCTTCCAACTCCGGCTAAAGATCTAACATTCAGCGTGCATATATATAGCTTTGTGTTATTTCCATTGCAATTTAATTTTTTTGGGGTGTTTTTTGTGGTAAAATCATGTTTTTTATTCGAAATTGGAATATTCTGTAAGATTTTTCTTCGGTTAAACTTCTCTGTGTTATGCGTGCCTGTGTATATTCTAATTTGTTCTTTGCGTTTCTTATTTGAACATTTATTTTTTAATATTTCTCTGCTCTTTTGTGGAGGGTTTTGGTCTACTTCCTCCACGGGGACCAGCCGGATTGGAGGAGTGGGGCTGACAGTGACAGCCCTATTCTTATTTTGTTGTGAGTTGCATATTTTTGTGGTACTGAGAGGAGGCCTGGTGTCCGATTGCTATGCATTTTTTTGTTGTATTTCTTGTTCAATGTTGTTCGAATCGGAGTCAGATACTCCCTGTGAAGAAAATACAGGAGGCCAGTAGGATGTGAGTGTACTGTTAACGGCGGTTTTATTTTTCTTGCTTGTTCTGTTTAATGTATCTCTGACAGCTTCGCTCGATGTTTCCGGGGAAGTTGACAGATTCCGTTTATTGTTGTGGTGTTTGCTTGCTGTTGGTTTTTGAATTGGTTTATTTAATATGACGATTCGGTCATAATTTATTACCGCATTTTTTCCTTCATTCCTTAAAGTTTTTACATCCTCTAACAATGTTTTCCTCTTTTCTAAAATCTCTGGGGGATAGTCCTCTTTTATATAGTAATTTGAAGTTGCCAATTTACTCTTACTTTTTAAAATATTTATTTTTTTGCCCAGAGTAGAAAGAGTAAGTACTATGGGTCTTATTTTATTCTTGTCTCCTTTTTTGCCAAGCCTCCTAACAGCCTGTAATTCTTGCTGGTGGCATTCGATTTTCATAATGGCTGTAATAATATTCAGTACCTTTTTTTCTAGGCCACTATAACTACGCTCGTCCTCCTCGACACCATGTAAAATTATGTTACGCTGTCTTTGAATTTTCTCTATTGCAACTAGTCTTTTCTCTTGTATTTCGTTTTTATGTTCGAGCTCATTTATTTTTAATTGTAAGTTCCCAAATTTATCGTTGAAGTTATCGTTTATATTTTTTGTTATGTTAGTTTCCATCTCTCTTAGTGATTTTTTTGTTCCGTTAATATCTTTTTGCAACTGGTCGAACATGTCTCTGATTTCCTCCATAGTGCAAGATG
>JALPQI010024608.1:0-13049 GCA_025490895.1 Thaumatotibia leucotreta
TATCAAACAATTGACACTCAAATTCACCCTAATTGAATTTGTTAGTTACGCAGTATTGTACTATCCCGAAGAATTGTCTTTTTAACGTGAAAACAGTACCAGTATTAAAATAGACGCGGCGAAAACGTTCAGCTAATTGAGGGTTCGTATAATCGAGTTTCTACTGCAATTTGTGTAAATGTAAATACAGATATTGCTAAAACGGTTATTGAACCGAGGATATCAACCCTTCGACGCCTTTCGCTGTATAAAAAATATAAGTCAAGTCAATATCTTTGTTTCGAGAGGAATGCCGAAAATGTTTCATCACACTTGTTCGGTAAAGGGTGTTTTTACAGCCGACGCATCCATAAGCGCGTAGGTAATTACTACCTAGGGTTGTAATAGGTTTTCACACGACAGAACTTACTATGGGCAGCAAGTTATGCTAGTGTAGCTCATACACAATCATGTTAAGGTTTAACCAATCCCAATGAGGGTTTTTGATACTTTTTTTGCCGCTATGGGGAGGTGAGATGGCAGCACTTAATTTTCTATATAATTTTCTAAATACGCGCATTTAATTTTCTATATATTTATAGGTTTATTTATTCTGAAAACCATCACTTTAGGAATATTGTTTTCTAAAATAAATAAAAAAATAGTTCCAAGTCAATTCCCATGAAATTAACAAAGTTATAGTAATATTTTTAATACCCGTGACTTTGCGCGCCTGTTTTATAGCTCAGTCTTCAGTTCGACGACCGTGTATTAGTCGTAATCCATTACAAAATCAATACTCTTTCAAATAAAATAGAATTCCAATATTTTAGGTCCAGGTGCCTATGAATAGTATGAATCTGACAGCTGTGTGGACCAGACGCCTACTCTAGCGCCGCCTGGTGGCAGAAAAAATGTCTAAAACCCTCATTATTTAGCTGATAATATATGGTATTGCCATTTCCATGTAGTTTCGAGAAAATGTTTTCCTATTTATTCTTTCCTGACAAGTGTGATGAAGAACTTCGTGTGGCGGTCGATCGACGCGGACATGATGCTCAAAAATATCTGCACATAAACGCCACGATATTAGAGGCCAGGGTCGCATTTTATAAAGTTACAATTTACAATTTCGCTGTTTGCCTCTCTAACGCACGCACATATTGGCTAGAAAGAGAGGAAAACAGCGAAATTGTAAATTGTAACTTTATAAAACGCGACCCAGGATGCTTAGCCAAGTTGCCAATCGCTAACGCTTAGTATCGTATCGTAGTTTTCCCTCTCCATCACTCTTTCATATTATTGCGACAAAGACAGTTAGCTGCCTTTCGCTTACGATTGACGATTAAGCGTTAGCGTATGGCAACTTGTCTAAGCACCCTGCTCAGATATTTGTGAACTGTGTGAGCACCGTGGCCGCTCCGACATTTCTCATGGCGACTGTACAAGAATAATGTAGTTTTTCATCACACTTGCTGTCTACGCGCGCCATTGCTAATGCGTGCGTAGCGGGAGTAATAGAAATGTCAGTACGTCATTTAATAATATTATGTATTAAAACTTTATTTTTTTGTCGGCAAGTGTGATGAAACACATTGTATGCTTCACGGTCAGTAAGCGGAATACTAACTCGAGTCATAAAAGCCCTCTAACGGCATCGGGCTTCTAACACTATCGTTAGTAATTCCGTACTTATCTTCCTTGATGCACAATGTACTATTGTGAATGGCCTTGCAAGGGTTTAATTTTAATAGTATTTAAATAGAGTGTGGTGAGGCGAATAAGGGACATGAAATATGATTAATTTACCAAGAAAAAGCTTCCTACCTATATTTCAGTGTTGCCTCCGTATTCTGAATCGCTCCAATTTCGGCTGCAAAAAGATCCGGAAAGTTCCAAAAAGATCTGCCAAATTGTCCGCCCTTGGCCTTCCCTCTAGCAGTTCTGGAAATCGGATATTTTCAAGCGTACAAAAATGGGGACTATTTATGAAAATCCGAAATGGTCCGATATGATATAGGAAAAGATCCGCCAGAGGCCCAAAAGATCCAAATTCGAACCAAAGGTGCGCACTGGCAACACTGCTATATTTTCTCAAAGATAGATTTCTTACTGCATGATTATATTTCAGATTTTCCCAAAAATTACCTTACCATACCCTACATCATGTGTGTCGTTTAAATAGGATATAAATAAATATTAATAGCTGATGCATTTAGAAGAAATAGTAGATTGTGTCACAAGTGATCAAAATGGTATATTTCCGGCGTGGGCGTAAATTGAATCCTGAATGGAGCGACGGATTCCACAATTGAATCCCGATTTCATATTTCATTGTAATTTTTTAGGCTGGCAATAGAACAGTTGAACAGAAAAGTGCCACTTTGATCCCTCCCAGCAGGGAAGAAAAGGCCCGTATTCGAATAGGTGGTGTGAAAATATCTTTGTTATACTTACCCAATCTCGGATATCTAGCAATCTTTTGATGGAAATGTCACCTTTCGTTCACTTTGAATACAGGTGTTTATGCATTGAGTGTAGCATATACGAGGTTGCGTAATTATAGCGGCCGCATGTGGCCATTAATTATAATTATGTCGGAGGGGTGCTGACTTGCAGCGTTTGTGGTCGTACATTCGTTGCAAAACTCGGTTATGTCAGTCACCTAAGAGCTCATCAGCGACGCTCTCAGCAAAATGCAGTCGCCGTGGCCGAAACCGGTTAGGATAGGATGATGATGATAGCGGCGATATGAGAATCCATGGTGTTTTCCCATATGGCAAGAAACAAGGAATGTTAAATTTTAAGACTCATTGGGCATGTTTAACCTTTTTGCCGCCACGTCAAATACAAAAGCTGTCACTCAGACGCCACGTCAAAAAATGTCAAATCTGAATTTGAGCTTTACGCACGTGCGTGTAGGTTTATATTGCTCTGTGGACCAGGACTTATATATCGGTCCTTGGCGTCCAAAAGGTTAAGGCTCGATTTAGCCGAACTTCTATTCGTATAATAACGCTTACTCTTGGATAGTAATGTCAAAACTCCTTAGTAATTTGAACAGTTTATGGAAAAGGATCCAGTCCACAAAAATCTGTCAATATAAATCTTATTTCAAATGGAAAAGAATTATTTATTTCAGTCACAAATTTGGATCCTTTTGGCTAAACTAGGAAATTACCACTCATAATGTTTATTATCAGGTATATTTAAAAAAAAACTATTATTTGGATTCACTTTTGTAACTAAATCTACTAAATGCACCATCTATTGAATAAATGTTGTTGACATGAAAATGTAAGTTAACTTATTAACAATACTAATAATGTTAACGAATTTGTTGTTAAAATATCGAAATTAATGTAATTAAGGAACTGTTTGACAATTTGAAATAAATGAAAGTCTGAATTCAAGACTCCGATAAAATAAAATACGATTATTTGCTTCAAAGATAACGCTTAGAGAACATTTATATAAATAGCTGGTGAAAATCGACATCCTAAAGGTAATATACATTCCTTATGTAAGTGCATGTCATTTTTGGTAAATGAAATATAATTATATTTTGCATACTACTGTTTTATTTCATATAGCTGCTATTTACAATAAAAGGTACAGGGTACGCGACTACGATTGTTTTTTTGATAACACATTGAGCGCCGGGAACTCTCTGTGGGAGGTCCATTTTCGCTACAAAGGTGAAAAATCACGGGATCGGCTACGAGCGTAGCGCGTAGCACTCGTTGGAAATGAAAGTGCTAAAGTTATCGCATCAGTCGTCAAGTAAAGGCACTATGTAGAACTCGGAGAACATCGGCCGCTGGTCCTCCTTCTCCAACTTCAACTGCAGCAACAGGAGACCGTTGGAGCTGCATCTCACCACTACCTGGAACATCATCATCAGCCTATGATGTTGACTATGCGTACAGACGCAAGTCAAATCAACATCTTTTTTTTGGTGCATTCCACGAAAAAGTCCACCTATGTCCCGTACGAACACGGTGTTTCTCAAAATTGTGGGCTTATCGAAGTTCCCTTTCGTGACTAGAGGAGTCAAAAATGACTCAAAGATATATGTAATAACTAATAACTCGGAAGAAAACTCAAATCATCGAAATATACACGCGTTTGTACGGAACAGCCCATGGAATGCTCCTTTTGGAACTGTCAAAACGATCGCCACTATGAAATTTTACATAGGCTAAAATTCTTTTCGTTGTCTTATTTTGTGTCCCTAAAAACGTGACACAATGGTGATTTTTGTATAAGACGATGTTTTGTTTTCAATTTCTTATGTAAGGATTAAAATCTAGCGTGAAAAAGAAATAAATTGCACCGGATTTTTTTTTATTTACTTAGTCAAAACAGTAACTAAAAGCGTGACAGGTATGAAACAAGACAACGAAAAGAATTTTGACCCATGAAATACACAAACGCGACGTTACATTTCTATAGTCGTAGCTGTATTATACAGTGTGAGGCCTTTAACACGGGAGAAAAATGAAATGAGTGACTCCTTGGACTATCGGCAATAATCCTGTAAAGGTCCCGGTGTTTCAAAGTGGTTAAGTTCGGAGATATTGTCATTCAAAGCTCTTTTGGTTTGGACCTTTAGTACTGGATCTTAGCATAACGATTTCGTAGCTTGTCAGTCGCAAGACATCTTGATAGTATACCAGGTACGAAGTCATAACAATAATTTTGTTTTTATTTTTACATTAATTTGTTACGGTTTAAAAAAAAATTGTACATTTTTCAATGATTCAAAAATGATAAGTTATTGATATATTTTAATTCAAGTAAATGAACCCATAATAATGAAAAATACATGAACAAAAAACTAGAAAAAAAAATTTTTTTTAATTACAATATATCGAAATGATTGTTGATCAGCTTATTAATGCACCGTTTAAATTTTTGCCCCGGTTGTAGGCCACACACTGTATTACGTATACGACAGTTATTGGGCACAACACAACCCTGAGCGTACGGCGCGTGCCCTCCTAGCGGGTTCGCGACGTGCCGCATTGAATTTCACATCATTGCCCGCTTAACGGGTTCTGTCGGTTTCTGTTATGAAATTGTTCAATTTTTACTGATACGCAACTCAAGAAGGCAGATTAAGGGCCCACGGAAAAAACATGTCCAGTGCTTAAAAAAATCAGGGCAAATTCACACCTGATTTGTTAGATGAGTTTCCCAAACGCAGTTATTCCTTGCAGATAATTTTCTTTTCGCCGTTGTTCATAGTCGCAAATTTTCCCACTTTTTTAATTTCACTGTCTTACTATTTCATGGTAGCCACTTTTATGATCGCATTTATTCAAAAACGCATTTTTCACATTCGTTTTATTACTCTGTAGTATATTTTCCTACACTAATTCTTTTCACGCACGAATTTGTTTACAAAAGCGTTTTTTTAGATTCGTTTTATTACCCTGTAGTATATTTTCTGCTTGCAATATTTCCCTAAACCAATTTTTTACATGCTCAAATTTGTTTAAAAACACTTTGTTAGGGTTCCGTAGTCAACTAGGAACCCTTATAGTTTCGCCATGTCTGTCTGTCTGTCATAGGATAATCTCAGTAACCGCTAGTACTAGAAAGCTGTAATTTGGCACGAATATGTAAGTCACTGGTGATTGTAATATTTTCGGAAATAATTGCCCCGGAAGTTTAAAAAAATGGGTTCCCTCCCCGCCTCTAACTTTTGAACCGTAAGTCCAAAAATTATGAAAGTAAAGCCTTATAAATACTTTCAAGAAAAAATATTTTGACCTTGATCGGCTAAGTTTTTGAGTTATGGTAAATAAAATTACGGAACCCAACACTGAGCGTGGTCCGACACGCTCTTGGCCGGTTTTTTTACATTCGTTGTATTGCTCTGTAGTATATATTTTTTTGCTTGAAATATTCTTATTCATATAATGTATGTAATGGTAGAATATCTCGATGTTATGTTTGTTAAGCAAACCTCTTTAAATTGAATAGGATATTGAAAGTTCTATACTTCTATATCATAAAAAATTAATACTTTACAATGAGTAGGCAAGACATTGACATTGTCATTTGCGTGTTTCGCATAGAGCGGTTAGTAATATATTTTGAAAAAAATGGGGGATCCTAGATGGAGCGTCAGCAATTCCAGCTTTATATTACTACCGTTTACTAAGATTATCCTCCAACATACAGACAGACGGGCAGACATGGCAAAACTATAAAGGTTCCCAGTTGACTACGGAATCCTAAAAAATTATATTGGAATACCCCGAGATATTTTCGTATCAGACATTTTTGAAATTAGCCGACTGTACCTTACATTAATAAAATCATATAAACGGAACAGCGAAAGAAAACTATTGGAAAATATAGCTATGGATAAAAAAAAAGTATAAATTAACTGCAGGTTAAAATTACGGCAGAAAATATCCGAAAACGGAAGCAAAGCGATTGTAAAAATAAGCTGCAAAGGAAAACTGAACTGTAGGTTAAAATTCAGACAGAAAAATATCGGAAACAGAAACAAAGCTACTGTAAAATATGCTGCAGAGGAAAATTTAACTACAGGTTAAAATTCAGACAGAAAAATATCTGAAACAGAAATAAAGCGACCGTAAAAATAAGCTATAGAGAAAAAAAGTGACTAGGATAATCGCTTTCGGGAAAAAATGCGAAAAGAAAATTATCTGCTAGGAAAAACTGCGTTTGGGAAACTCATCTAACAAATCTCATATAGAATTGGCATCTTAGTAAAAATAGCTTCCATAGGTTTACCATGCTCATGTTAATACAGAGGTATAATATGGAGTTAAACTCTGGGGTAGCTCACCTTAGTGGAAATAGCGAGTGCTTTCATGATGAGTCGTATGTGATGCAGCTGGTATTTGAGCGTCACTGCCTCTTCGCAACTGAAGCTTTGCACCATCTCGGATGATTTCGGCATATCAATGCAGGATCTATCCTGAAAGTGTTCAATTCATTGATTGTGGAACACAGTGTGATACAACTGTACGTCATAAAAGCTAAGAACATAGCCTCTAATAAACGATACGTTCAAGTTAATAACAAAGCGCTATGCCAGCGCTACGCCGTGTGGTGACGGCAGTAAGAATACATTTGTCACCACCCCAACTCCTGTGTGTGTCGTAAGAGTCGACTAAGGGATTAGTGTCACTGACCACTATTTGATAAAAGATTGATGATGGGCAGCAGCGTCATCATAGTGGACACATTACTGCGATCGCCAATCCTCTTGTCCAGCGTGGTGATTATGGGCATTTACCTCCTAATGCGTTTATACGCATAGTCTACGTCCAGCAGTGGACTATCATAGGCTGATGATGATGATGCCTGTACATGGAACTATCAGCCGTATTCGGCGCGCGAGGGCCTTGGATTGGATTTGGACCTGCCTTACGCGGCAAAGTCATTCAATGTGTGTGCGTTTGGCCACATGGTGACTTCACATTGCGGCCAAATAATGCATTTGTCACCCCCCCCCCCCCCCTACTCTTCACGTGGGTGTCATAAGAGTCGACTAAGGGATCGAAGTCATTGAATATTTGTTTATAGAAGATCGATGATAGGCAGTAGCATCATCATAATAGGCATCTGCATCGCCAACCTGCTTGCCCAGGGTCGCGTTTTATAAAGTTACAATTTACAATTTCGCTGTTTGTCTCTCTAACGCACGCACATATTGGCTAGAAAGAGAGGCAAACAGCGAAATTGTAAATTGTAACTTTATAAAACACGACCCTGCATGGCGATTATGGGCATTTACCTTCATGCGTCCATACGCAAAGTTAATAGGAGAGGTCTACATCCAGCAGTGGACTGAGATAGGCTGATGTAGGTATGTACTCCTCATGAAGAACATCCCTACTGAAATCCCTTAATTTAGAAAGCCCCAGCATAAAAATACATTCTTGATTCGTGGTCAGACAATGGGAGCAAAACTATTGAAGCTGACATTTAGGAAGATTAAAATAGCAAGAAAAACACCTATATTTATGACAAATTAGTGTCCATTTCTAAATCTAGAACATTCAATATTTGGGCGTAAAGGCATTTTTTATAGGCTTTTCAATCTAAATTATGTCAACTCCACAAGTTTTGTAAAAGTTTTGCTCCTATTGTCCGACCATTATTGATTACTATTTTACCTGCATGCCATAAGTAACAATGCTGACATTAGGATGCTCAGGCGAAAGCTTCAATTCCATTATATCACAAGAGCGTTCCAGATCAGCGAGCAAGCCCAGGAAGGCGGGTGCCTTCAGCACAAGCTTGGCTACTTCCGAGGAGTCTTCATCTCGGAGCTCGAGGACTGAGTCTGCGGTTTGTGTGGATATCTCGCAGTCTGTCATCACGTTGGTTAGGGATTGCGGCTGCAAACTGAAAGGGTTATATTTATAAGCTGTTTTTCTGAGAGGTTTCACCTTTTGGCAGTAAATAATCACCAATTTAAAAAAAAACTGACTTTAACTGATTTTTTAAATATTCTGTCATCAGACCCTGTGTGCCAATGTGACATTTTGAGATGCCATCCATCCAACTATTCGATAAAAAAAATATATTTTGAAAATTGGTTACATACAAAACAAAAGAACATTATTATTATTTATTATTAAATTATTATTATTTAATAAGCAGGCAGGCAGTTAGAAAACTGATGTAGCCTGTATCCAGTGATCATTGTGACAATAATCATAGTCAAGTTGTAGATGTGATGTACTTGTCTAGTCCATTTTTAAACTTATTCACATTTTGTGCTGAGTTCACGTCCTCTGGGAGTTTGTTCCAACATCTCACTACTTGGTTGCTCAAAAAGTGCTTAAAAGGGTTACTGTGAGATCTGATACTCTCTAGCTTTAAGTGATGACCTCTCAGACGGGTGTTGTTATTACGCTTGAACATCTCATGAAAATCATAATGTTTAGTTAGTATCTTATACGTCTCTATTAGGTCCCCACGTTTTCTGCGGTCTTTTAGAGTAGTTAGCTTTAGTTCTTTTAGCCTTTCCTCATATGGGCTCTACTTTTCACTTACGATCAGGTGGAGTGGAGCCACTTTGTTGTGCCAACGTTATTTTTATTGGGTCGGCAACGCGCATGTATAGGCTACGGTGACTGCTTTCCATCAGGCGGGCCGTATGCTTGTTTGCCACCGACGTGGTATAAAAAAAAAAAAATGGATTGTTTTTAAGTTGCCTTGGCAGTTTTGTGAAGCTACGTTGGATTTTCTCTAGCATCTCAATGTCTTTGGCAAAGTAGGGACTCCAGGCTTGAAAAGCGTACTCCAGTATAGATCTGACGTAAGATTTGTATATTTTTAGCATCATATCTGGTGTAATAGTTTTGAAAGCTTTTCTGATTAGGTAAATTATACTTCTGGCTTTTTTGACTGTAGTGGATATGTGCTCTTCCCATTTCAATTTTCGAAATTTTCGGAAAATTGAATTGAGAACCTCCACCTTTTTTAAATGAATAAAGTAAACATTTTGTAATTATTTTGTTGAACCAACTCTATGGATTATCTAGTAACCACATAGACTAACATCAAATTAAATATGTTAAAAAATATATTTACATACACAAGAAGCAGTGGATATCCTTCACCTCTGTAATACATCTTTAAACTTGATTCTTCGCCTGAACCAAAAATATTTAGGCACTCTGCTAATACTGCAATACTTATCTAAAACAAAAACTATACATATAATATAAGTAACATGTAAAATAAAATAATTTCTTCAATAGTGAATATTGGTAATGTTTGCTATAGAATAGCAGTTTTTTCGCACTTTTGAATTTGTCCCCATAGTAAGTTATTCAATATGATCTCTATCATATACCATATATCATATATCATATACCATCCCGCAAAGTGTGAACCTGTTGTTTAGTAGCAGTTGGCCTACCGGGAACTCTGAAGTTCGCCATTTTGGGGGTGTGTCTCTATCACACCTACAAAGGCGTCATTAGAGTGACAAAGACAAATCCGATCCAAAACTTGCAAACATTAAGAATTCGCAAGATCTACTCCATTACCATTACAAATAGATTTTATGAAATAGCCGTCAGGCATGATTAAACTAAATTTTGGTACAGAGAAGTTTCACCAAACTGCCAAAAAAACTAAAGAACAAACCGTATGACGAGAGATTACAGAAACTGAAGCTTCCAACTTTGAAGCAACGCAGAGAACGTGGTGACCTTATTGAGACTTTTAAAATTCTAACGGGACACTATAATCTGAAAGATTTCCACAACATCTATACGCGCCACAATAATAATCGTCTCAGGGGTCATCACCTAAAATTGCTCGCTCGCAGGTCATACAGCAACCCCCACAGACACTTCTTGAGTAACAGAGTGGTCAACACTTGGAACAAACTCCCGGAGGATGTAGTTTCAGCTCTCAGCATCAACCAATTCAAAAACAGATTGGATAAGCACATGTCCAAAAATATATCTTGAAAATGTGACCAAGAGGCATTGGATACAGGCACCATCAGTTGTCTCAACTGTCTGCCTGAATTACAAGAAATAATAATAATAATAATAAGCAGGGCAGCTTGTGGCGAGCTGTTGGGGAGTAACGACCCCACGGACCCGAGTGCTCCCGAGAGTCGGTCAGGGTCCCCGCCTCCGGCGTGTCTTCGTCGGTCGGAGTGGAACCCCAAGGGGACCCGTAGGACTCTCAGCTCTGGCTTGCCTTAACTGGCCGTCCAGAGACGAGTCGTCAGAGCTATATGCTCCAGGGGTGGAAGTGTAAATTTGCATAAGTCGCGAGTTGGTGCAGCGGCTGTCAAGCCACTGCGCAGAAAGCGGTGTACACCTCTCTACACTCCTGAGCCGCCTACACCGGTGTTGCCCCTGGCTGTCTCTTGTGACGGCATTTACGGGGGCCCATCTAGTCGGCGGCAAGTCACCGCCTGCCTCGATAGCAAAGTGAAATCATTGTTATGGCAGGTGTCCGGACCTCTTTTCTATAGTTCCATTTCTGATCCATCCATCCTCCATCACCATAGCCCATTAGTCTTTTCCATTCCTTCTCAATAGTCTCTATGCGCCTGCTGGGACCGGTTTACGGATATGTATTTGTGCCCGTGAATGGGTTGCAGCAGGTGTACAACACAGAAAATTTCTCCAAAGGGCCTCTACGTGTTGGCTCTATATCCCCGCGCAAGCCTATCAAAAAACCGGGATTTGTAAGCCCGTGATCCTCAAGGAGATACAAACATAATAATAATAATAATAAACTGCTTGATTTTACTTGATCCTAAAGGTTAATATCATCATTATCACCATCAGCCTATGATAGTCCACTGCTGGATGTAGGCCTCTCCTATTAATTATGCATATAAACGCATTAGGAGGTAATCGCCACGCTGGGCAAGCAGATTGGCGATCACAGTAATGTGTCCACTATGATGACGCTGCTGCCCATCATCAACCTTTTATCAAATAGTGGTCAGTGACACTTCAATCCCTTAGTCGACTCTTACGACACCCGCAGGAGAAGTTGGGGTGGTGATAAATGTATTCTTACTGCCGTCACCACATGGCCAGTCATTAGATTGACAAAGACAAATCCGATCCAAAATTAGCAAACATTAGTTCGCAAGATCTACCCCATTACAAATAGATTTTATGAAATAGAATTTTTCGAAAATAACATATTACTTACTTTAAACATAACATCAACATCACTTCTCACATGGTATTCTGTGAAGGTCTCAGCCGGCACATATGCGGAGGCCTGCACACACTTGCCCTCCTCTACGGTCAGTTTTAATCCTTCAGCTAAGGCACAGAATACAGCAGACTGTCAACATAAAAATACATCATCCTTCAATATTAATGGTTTGACAAAATTATCCAATAATTTATGAAGGAATGTTGATTCTGAAGTTGTAAATTAATTATTCAAACACACAATAACATAATAATTAGTTTATTCTGTACTATACTTGTGTACATATGAGCATTTTAGTAAAAATATAGTGCATATCACCCTATTTCTGCAAATACCAGCTATCTGCAATATCTGCATGTATTATGTTATTGGATAATGGATTTATTTATCATGATAATGAAATTGATTTTGCCAAAACCTGATTTGTCCAGGTAGCTGGTATTTGCAAATATGGCAAGCAACAAAGTGGGATGCTTTTACTAAACCACTGACATAGACAGTGTATGTAGCTGGGAAGTTTAACATTAGTTAAGCATATGAGGCACAGAAGATACTGACATTACATGAAGGCAATGGTAGCAAAAAAGTTAATACCATTCAAGAATACTATTAGTGTAGAATGACAACTAACCTCTTGAAATTGAATAGCTTTCAGTAAACTACAAAGTGTCTTGCCGGAGTCCATGGATGCAGTAAAATAGTACTGACTCATATCATCATCCATCTTGCCCGTCTTCAAACTCGAAAGATGACTTCAACAACATCAAATACTGATCGGCAGTCACCTCGTGTGGAATTGTCTTACCCAGCATAGAAGCGATTCTAGCTGCTAAAACATGTTTGCAAGTCACTTGTGATTTCTTCTCTATAACTTGGTGTTTGAATGCTCGGCACGGGCAGAAGTTTATACGCGGGAATACTCTGTACACGCGATCGTTGTCACCGTTTATTTCAATTAAAATTCGAAGCTTATCAGCCGAGGTATATGCAACGAGTGATGGGTATTTTTCTAATATGTCAAACGCTCTTTGTAAAACAACACCGTATACTGAGTGCAGAATAAGTAAGTCGTTGTCTGAAACTTAAAAATCAAACAGAAAACAATTGTTGAATTCACAATAAAATTTGATTACAAAATATACTTAACCTAGAAACAACTTACATTGTTTGTTTTCTAATTGACTAATACGATTTTCAATTTCTCTCAATGTATGTTCTGCCACAGTAGGAATGTTCGATTTTATACTGTGCATTCTATTCAGAGAATGAACTGATCATAAAACTGCTAAGAAATAATTAATTTCATGTTTTGTAGTTGCTCATGCTCAACTTCTTCAAATCAAATTGTAACATAACTAAAAACAAAT
>JALPQI010024609.1:0-15345 GCA_025490895.1 Thaumatotibia leucotreta
TGTCCCCTCTCTCATTGTTGTGTCTCCTATTGCGTTTCACATCTAGAGCCTGAAACCAACTTTCGTCGTGAGCCTTGCATCCTTCCACTAGAGCCGCCCTCCACTTATTCCGATCGTTTGCCATCGGTTCCCAGTTAGCAGGGCTGATACCGAACGCAAGCATGTCTCGCTTAGTACAGTCCTTAAAACGTAACAAGGGTCTGCCAACTCTTCTTTTGGCAAAAGCAACTTCGCCTAACAGGGTGCGCCTTGGTAAGCGAGTGGCATCCATACGGTGCACATGCCCCAGCCACCGCAGTCTACGCTGTTTAAGCATCGCGGTAATGCTGGGAAGCTGTGCAACCTGCAACACTCTCTCATTTGTGACCCTGTCTTGCCAGGTGATGTTTAAGATATTTCGAAGGCATCGCATGTGGAAATTATTGAGTCTTCTTTCTTGCTTAGCATACGACGTCCAGGCTTCGGCTCCGTACAAGAGTGTACTTAGAACACAAGTTTGATATACTATCATCTTGGTTCTTGTTGTCAGAAGGTCGTTGGTCCATACTCTTGCACTTAGCCTCCCAAACGTCGTAGCCGCTTTCCCAAGCCGACTCCCAATCTCCACGTCTAGTGACATATTGCTTGACACAATGGATCCCAAGTAACAAAAACGATCAACAACATCAAGGGCCGCACCATCCAACAAAATTGTTGGTCTCTGGTTGTATCCCTGCGCCAATACAACTGTCTTCTTTGCATTTATTGTCATTGAAAAGAGGGAACAGGCATGTGCAAATTTGTCTAGAAGAGCCTGTAATTCTTGAGGGGTATTGGCTACGAATGCGGCGTCGTCGGCAAAGAGCAGCGAGTCGACATACAGGTCTTCGCGTTTGCGGCGAGATTTCAAAAGGGCAGGATTAAATAGTTTCCCGTCCGCTCTGGTGTGCAAATGAACACCCTGTACAAAGTCCCTAAATGCAACCTTCAGAAGTAAGGAGAAAAAGATGCCAAAAAGTGTAGGAGCTAAGACGCATCCCTGCCGCACTCCTCTTCGCATGTCAAACAGAGCAGAAGTATTTCCGCCGTGGACAACAGCGCCCTGCATACTCTCATGGAAAGATTTTATTAGATTTAACAGTTTTCGGGGACACCCTATCCGTTCGAGGGCAATGTAAAGGCCCTCCCGACTCACCGTGTCAAATGCTTTATTAAGGTCCACAAAAGCCACTAACAAGGGACTATTCTGCTCACGTGACTTTTCTTGCAGCTGGCGCAAAGTAAAAATCATGTCAGTAGTAGAGCGTCCCGATCGAAATCCACACTGTGCCTCAGGATACACGCGGTCGGCAAGCCGCTGGAGTCTAGTCAGAATAACCCTCGCAAACAGCTTTCCGACGATGCTCAGAAGGGAAATGCCGCGGTAATTGTTGCAATCGCCGCGATCCCCTTTTCCCTTGTATAAGGTGATAATGTTAGCATTTCGCATATCCTGAGGAAAGCGCTCCTGCTCCCAACATTTGCTCAGGAAGTTGTGCAAAATCGGATGCAGTGACTTGACCTTGAGAAGCTCTGCGGGGATGCCGTCATCGCCGGGACTTTTGCCATTTTTTAGTTGAGTGACAGCTTTGTGCAGCTCATTTGGATCACGTCTTCGATATTGATAAATGTTAGTCTGGTAGAGACAATGATGCTGAGCATGATCCATCAAACATTCCTTTTTTACCAAAAACGTATAGGAAAGGGACTGGTAACAAAAAAGGAAACTTCCATACAATCTTTCTAACATTTTGGAGAATTTTGCGAATTTTGCTCAAGATTATTGGCTGGTTGACTTTTCTTTTCTTCTGGAGCGGTTATCTCAGCAAATATTGCTTTAAAAAAAACGTTCTTTTTAAACCCTTTTTTTTAAACAACTATTTATAAATACACACTATATAATAAGTAAGATTACGGCGAAATATAAAAAAATCGTCCCCACTTTAATACTAGGGAAGGTGCCCAAAAAAATCGTCTTTTTATTCTTCCTTTTCGTCAGCTTGATGCTTTTACCAAATTGTAAATTTCTAGTACTGACGGCCACTGAGTTATGCTACAACCAGACAGACGGACAGACGAATATAGCGAAACTATAAGGGTTCCTAGTCTAGTAACGGAGCCCTAAACAGGCTTTTGACCTTCTAGTATACCTGATTAGTTAAAACTAAAATTAGAGTTCATGGAAAATAAATTTTCACTACAATAGATTTAGGTTGTTAATTCAAATTAATAAACACTCGGTACTGTTCGCGAAATTTGTTATTAAATAATTTTTATTCGTAGAAGCTCTTTACAATTTAGGCTTTATTTTTGTCGGTAGTCTAGTCTAATATTTAAAATTATCGCTATACTTCTCTCAAATCACGAGGAAAAAGATACGTAGTTAACTTTTATCTGACAAATATTGTTTCCCTTTTTCTTCGTGATTTGAGAGAAGGATAGCGATAAAAAGATAAAATTGTAAACAAACCTAAAAACTTGCATTATTTCATAATATCGTACGTCTGTCTGGCTGGAACACAATCTTGGTCTTATAACTAACTTAAAGCCTAAACCTTGGATTCACTTACATTTTTAGTTAAAATTAGTAATATATTTTAGTAAAAATACTCTAGGAATGGTGCTTCACGATACGAGTCATAGGCTCATAGCCAAATGCATGAAAGTCAGCCATAGAATATTTGTTTTAAAATTCCATTTTCTTCTGGCACATGGAAATCACGGAATATAATCTTCTATCTCTATTTGACGTTTTAATTAATTTCATTTTTATGACAATCAATACTATAATGCTGCTTTTATAATAAAACAGCTAAGCAAAGTACCAGGCTTGCACAAATACGAAGTGGTGTTAGAAGTCGCACGGATCATGGCCTGCTACCGCGAACACCAAAGTTTGTATGGGGATCTGTCTCTGTCACTCTAACGAAGGCGCCTTTAGAGTGACAGAGAAAAATCCCTGAAAATTGCGGATTTCGTAATCCGCGGTAGGACTGAAGGTTCCGTGGTCGCGCCGAAAAACGTTTTCCATGTCTTGGTTTAGCGGCTTTCGAGTTAGTTTGATGGAAAAGGCTTTCGGCTTAGATCGAAAAGGCAGCCATGGTTGGATTAGGGGATTTAAATCATGTCAGCTTGGGACTGATTATGCAATTGTAGACAAGACGGTGTTTTAATAAAATACAAGTTGGTTTTCACACCACCTATTTGAATACGGGTATTTTCTTCCCTGTTAGAAGGAAGTTAAAGGGCATTCCATTGCCAGCCTTAAAAATAACAATGAAATATGAAAATAAGAAAGAAAGAAAAATAATTTATTCAGTGCACTTAAAATACAAACATAGGTACAAACTATAACATATGATTAATTTTAAAGCGTCACTGAAAGGTTTTCACTCAGCTTTATGTCAAGATACTTGGTTGTTAGGTACCTTGACGCTGGTCTTCCGTGTGCAAATACGATCAAGTATTCAATCGATTACGATTTCTTCAGAATCCATCATGTCCATTTACATATACAGGGCGACCCATGACTATGGGGCATGAAGGAAAAGTACCTTAAATATTCTAGAGAGGATATTTTGCTGAAAGACCTTATGTTATTTTTAAAGGCAAATAAAACTGTATTCAAAGTTTTTCAAAAAAATAATTGCTTCACCCGGAAATTGAAACAACTATAATTTCTTTTAGAATTTTGAACCAAACATTTTTGGTTATTTGTTTAGTTTTAGATACTATATTTCTTAAAAAGAATTGTTATTTTTTATCCATTCTTTCGAATGATACCATAAAATTATGAACAAAAATTTTGTCGTATTAAAGTAGGTTCGAAAACGCCTAGAAAGTTCATCTAGAAAAAGGTAGATTTTTTTAATGCAGTATACTTAATTTTCAAAGTAAAATAAAGTCTTCTTTCAGCGAAATATCCTATGTACGATGCTTAAGTTACTTTACCATCATGCCCGTAATCTTGGGACACCCAGTATATTTAATTTAAACTAATATTACTTAATCGAAGAGTCTCTTTTTTACCTCTCCTACAAGAAAGAAACTTCCGCCTATAATTTTAGTAGTAAATAGTAATTTATTACGCAATGGTCTTTTCTACTGCTTAGGTATTTCAGAGCTTAGATTTCCAGCAGTTGTCGAACAATGTGCTAAAATGAAGTATGATAAGCTAAGCGGTCGACGCTGCTTGCGGCGGGGCAACAAGCCAACTATTTAATATCTTTTCCGAGGTATTTCCTGGAGCACATTCCTGTGGCTAGCAGAGCTCGAGCAAATTCTTAAAGCATTCGGTGACAATACAGGTTTCCGATTCATTAGAACCCAATTTAAGATTATCCTATTATGGTGCGTTTAAACTAAAAGAGCATTCGCTGTTCTAGCGCCCGTTCTAAGAAATGAACCAATCACGTTTTGTGTACCGATCGAATTTCGTAGAGTGGGAGGTTAGAACAGCGAATGCTCTTTTAGTTTAACCGCACCTTTACACAATACAATCTAGCAATGTACCGAATAGAAGTTTCCAATACTGGGAATGTTCTGATAAAAAGTTTTTGATATTTTTCTTCGCACATTTATTGTTCTAAGGGGTTCTTTGGCACTTCATGAGTTGGTACAGTCACCAATGCGGCAACTTACATGAGAATTTTCTCATGAAATCTTTCCAGTAGGTAATTTGAGGAAATTTTGAGAACGTTCTGCATCCAGTATATTGCTAATACAACCCGATGTCATAAACACATATTATCATAAATATACATACATAAATTCAAAACAATCTAAAACCAGACTTCCAAAACACCCTAAAACCAAACCTAAAGACAATTTGACATAAAAATTTGTATTTGTAAGCAAAAATTAATAAAATTTCACAATAAATGCTTGTATCAAACGCATCATTTTTGGAAAACAGAAAACGCAGAGGCCGGGAAGTAAGGGATTGCTGAGAATAGCGGCTGAGCTTAGCGTAGTTAAGTAGCGGTAGTGAACATGAAGCCAGCAAGATTCCCAAAAAGCAATTGGTTCAAAAAATACACCACTCTAAAAACAAAGAAGTACAATATGAAAGAATAAAAGAAAGATAATGTGCATGCATAAATCCATAAGATGGCCAAACACCATCCGGAACGAAGACCTGTGCGACTATATGCCGCCATACACCTATAGGCATCGAGATTGCCTCCAGGAAATGGAGATGGATAGGTCACACTATCCGGAGAGGAGAGCAAAACAACGCCTACATCGCCTTTGACTGGAAACCGCCCAACGGCAGCCGACCTCCTGGACGGCCAGTACACTCCTGGCAGCGATCCGTCTCAAACGAGCTCCGTACGGTTGGCCTAAGCTGGAGGGAGGCTAAAAGTGTTGCTGAGGACAGAGAGGCGTGGCGCGATCTTGTGAAGGCCCTTTGCACCTCTGGGGTGCCTTAGGACGTCAACAAACAACAACATAAATCCATAGAAATCATAAAAATAAGACTTCTCGGCCTAAGCATTCGCCAGTTCTTTCTCTTATTTCATTCCCTGACTCGCTCACAATGGCTGACGGACGGGAATACCACCCCGCTTTAGCCAACATTCTTCGGACGGCCCTTCTTTGTGAGCTCGCATTTGAATTTTCTCAGTCGCATACACGTGGTATTAGTAATAGATGGTTTATGTATGACGTTGGTATGTATAGGTAAATCGCTTTAGGTAAGAAAGCTGTTTGACTTTGTTTTCGATTTGCAAAATGAGATTTTCCATTAGTTTTTAAATGTTATATTTTACTTAAAAATATTTCTGTGATTTTCGTGAGACATAATAACTATAAATATCTCAAAAGTAGCTTAAAATTATTTTGGAAACTCGTCATACAATGGTGAAATATGTAAAAACTAAGGAATAGTCAAAGGCAAAATAATATGAATACAGAATTATTTTCTATTCACCGGCCAAACATTAGGGGCAAATTCTGAGGTGATGAACTTTTACTGTGTCCGACATCCAATTGGATGATGGAACATCAGATTTTTTTTACACGTGTGCCAAAAGGAGAGTTTAGTTCAGCTCCTAAGTATGTTTCATATTTTCTTTAAACAAGCAGAACTTCGCGAACGCTTAGCCGTTTTTAATAGTGTACGGTATCATTAGAATCCTCATGACGTCGCGAGTAACATAGGATATGTGACGTCACGCCAAAAACAATATGACGGCCTATAAATTAAAAATTGTCTGACCAATAATAAATCAATTTTGATAAATATAAGTAAGCGGTTAGTCTCTACGTGCGACATATTTCGGAGAGCCTAGGTCTCCATTATCAAGCACCGAGCACGCGCCGCGCTCACGTTACGCGAGGCGTGAACGCGGCCTCAGTGCTCATTAGCTCATAGCGTCATTGGAATAACAAAGAAAAATCCCCGAAATTTCCAAAGTTTGGTGTTTGTCCCTGCTGATCCCATTATGTTGTAACCTCACTTCCGGCGTTGGTAAAATTGGTATTTTTTCTTTGGTATATATCATCTAAATTTTACAATTTATACACCACATACTTAACAGTTCGTTTGATAATACCTCCCTTGTGATTGCTCCTAGCGATCTTTGAGGCATCATCATCATCAGCCTATGATAGTCCACTGCTGGACTCAGGCCTCTCCTGTTAACTATGCGTATAAACGCATTAGGAGGAAAATACCCATAATCGTCACGCCGGGCAAGCGGATTGGCGATCGCAGTAATGTGTCCATTGTGATGACGCTGCTGCCCATCATCAATCTGTTATCAAATAATGGTCAGTGACACTTCAATCCCTTAGTCGACTCTTACGACACCCGCAAGAGGAGTTGAGGTGGTGACAAATGTATTCTTATTGCCGTCACCACACGGCTGACGGCACCTTGAGGCATAGTTTCTGTAATTAAATAAACATCATAGGATTCGAACCTAGAACTTTCAGCTTTCACAGACCTACCCCAAACTGCTGTGCTTCGGTTTGGGGGTAAGATAGCCGATGTAATTACTGGCATAGATAGAGGCAATCCATCGAAGCTCTCAGGGTAGGAAGCGCATAGGCGATTTTTGATCACTATGTTCACGGGCCATCAGGCCATGCTTTCGATCAGGTGGGCTGAAAGCTCAGTTGTCTACCTTCGTCACATAAAAAAAAGACTTTAAGAGACTTTAGATAAATTATTACTCTCATGATGAAACTACTCTGTACTCTGAAATTATTTATGTAATTAAGTTTACCTTTTTTATACTATTTTTATCCTCAAGTAAGGAAAACACGCGGGAAAATACGGAAAGCTATAGAAACTCATTAGCAAGCCTCGTAATGAAGAGGTGGTCAGATAGATAACGCCTTGGAAACGGCTCACTCGAAAGCAAACTGTCATACAAATACTATTTTTGGTTGGTACAGTTGGTGTTTTCGCACACTAGTGCGAGAAGTGCTTAATTTTTTGTCAGGTTGAAACTGGAGGACCATCTGTACTGAAAAACGTCGTATGATACACGTGCGAAAAGGAAATTCGTAACTCGAATCGTGTCGATTTAAAACACTCCCTTCGGTCGTGCTTAAATTCATTGCCACTTGTTTCGATTTTTTTTTAGCACTTTTATCGTAATATACCTACTATTACAATGCATATGCGCTTAAGGGTAAACTTGGCACAGGGAGTGATATTATTTTGCACCCGTGCAGGATTTAATTCTCATAGTACTTTTCTACGCAGCCTGTTGGTTATGATGGTTCCGTGTTTAGCGTTTATCGTCGTTAGCATCACGTTCTGACAAGTATACAAGTACGAAAGTGACGCCTAGTAACATTGCGACCATCTTAAGTCATACATTTTTGGCTTTTTTGATACAGAATAAGGTAAAACAACCCGTAAATACGGTAAACTTATAGGAAAATTAACAATCGTTGAAAGTAGTTGTAAGTACAAGCGGTAACCGTGATACTACCGGCTCGGGGTCAGATAACGCGCCTCCATTATTTTTCTCATTAGTTCCTGCGATACTGACAGCTATTACCGACGAGGTGAAAGAAAAAGAAAGGCGCGGGCATTGTGAAAGCGGTCCATTAATATCAAGGATCTAATCCGGTTTAAAAGAAATGGCAATTGCGTAATTGGTTAAATTACAAACTAATATAATAACGCGAATGTATCAACTAGACTGCGCAAAAAACTATTATAATTTATTCCCGCACAAGTGCAAAAAAATGTCGCCTTCTGTGTCTAAGTTTACCCTTGAAAAGCGCACTTTCTGAGCATATGCATATAAATAATGTGATGGTTGATACAAGTGTTGATAATGGGCTTTTTCTTCACGAGAATCGGATGTCTGTCGGTGAAACCGACGCGAGTTGACAAAAAACCTGTCTAAAAAAACAAGAACGTGAACGTTTTATTGATATCATTACGAATCTAAATAAACCCATTTATTTTCTTTGGTTACCGTGAGGTTCACTCATGAAATAAAACTATGAAAACGGATAAACTCGTGTATATTAACTAACTTTTTCTACGCCCGTACTTTTATTTGTCAACACACCATTAAGCCCCTACCTTACAGATGTCAAGATAAGTCTATATTGTCTATTCCCTATAAACGCAGGCCGGGTTTACACGCAGTGCATTTTTTGCATTTTAAGACATCTCGTGTATACAAGACTTAATGAAATACATGGCTGTCAACCTAATTTAAAAAAATCTGATGAACAGTAAACCACAGAGGAGCTTTCTTTTTTTAATTTTGACGTCTCCCGCCCAACCTTGATGATTGATAAAATTGTATTTGACTAAAATATTTCTAAAATTTACAATTATATTTAAAAATAAATGTGTGGTCGTAGAAAAAGTATTGTATGCAACATTGTTTATTTAACTCAAAAAATGCTCGTGGCGTCTTTAATAACTATTTTCGGCTTCGCCTCAAATTGTTACCCACGCCACTCACCTTTTTTGACCTCTCTTAAACAAGGGTTGCATAAAATACTATTAACTTCATTCCGACGTTTTGAACACTTTACCTACAGGCTGCGGTCTGCGGGCGACTCCACGCAGTGCGTGCTGGCGTGCATTGGTGCGAGGTGTGGGTGCTGCGGCGGGGAATGAAATTAAAGTTAATGAATATACGCGAGTTTATCCGTTTTCATAGTTATATTTCATAAACCCATTTATTTCGATTCAAGCTGAAATAAGTGATTAACTTCGTATACCGGAATGTGGAGACCGTGTTGATTGTTAATAATGTTAAAAAATCTCCTGTTGTATTACCTCTGCTTTACGTATGCGCTTACTGCAGTCAATTTGTAGTGCAGTGCAACATTATTTTATGAGTATTGTAGAAGAAGCAAACGATAGCTAAGCAGAAAACTAAATTAAACCAAGCAGCTGACTGTGTTTACCAACGGTTTATTGATCACTGACTTATAAATATTTACAATTTTGTATTATGACATATTTTTTAAAAATAGAATAAAAGGACAACCAAAGACAATAAAAAAGTATAAATAAATTGTATAAAAACTATGTACAAATACAACCTCAACATTCCACCCCCTTGTGTGCAAAGCACACAAAATTAGCCAGGCCAGGCAAGGACTCTATGTGTGCAGCCTGACCAATTTTTTAGAGGGTCGACGAAGAAGACCACCTGAAGTATCTACGTCCACCACTCTGACTACACCATCTCTCCCAGGGAACGTCGCAGCGATGCGGCCACGTGGCCAGATACCTCTCGGTAAATTCTGGTCCACAATGATGACTAAGTCGCCAATAGCCAGGTTACGTTCTCTGTTTTCTTCAGTCTGGCGGGGTTGCATAGTTGGCAGAATTTCTTTAACCCATCGATTCCAAAAATGATCGGCTAATCTTAATGCCTTTCTCCAATCGGCTGGTCTTAGCAGGTCTCGGTCATCAAGAGCTGCGGGTATGACTTGGTTTTAGGATGAGCCGATGAGAAAATGAAAGGGTGTTAGCGTTTCTGGGTCTTCGGGGCCTACGGGAACATGAGTCAGGGGTCGAGAGTTAACTTTGGCTTCAGCTTCATGGATGAGGGTTGCTAGCACTTCTGGGTTTGGTGCTCTTTCTCGAAGAGTTGCGTTCAGTGCGACTTTGACGGAGCGAATTAACCTCTCCCAACGACCACCGAAAGACGGAGCGGCGGCCGGAATGAAGCTCCATTTAATACCTTCAGACGCAGCAAAATCATTGACTTCTTGTCGGTAAAACTCTCGTAATATTCTATCAGCGCCGACAAAACAAGTACCGTTGTCAGAAAATATCGTAGCAGGCGCCCCTCTCCTTGCAATGAAGCGTCGCAAGCTCATTATAGCTGAATCAGCAGAAAGAGAGTTTACAAGTTCCAGATGAATAGCTCTGGATGTCATGCAGGTATACAAGGCCACGTAACGTTTCTCTTGCCTTCGACCAATCGTGGTGTTTATTGGGCCGTAATAATCTAAGCCCGTAAACGTAAACGGGCGACGGTGATGAGCAAGCCGTTCTGGTGGAAGGTTTCCGGTCATTGGGTTCATCGGTCTTGCTCTTTTAATACGACAGAACAAGCATTTGCTGGTAACGCTTCGAACAGTGGTGCGTAAGTGAAGTAGCCAATATTTCTGTCGGATCTCATTCACTATCATTTCATTGTTAGCGTGTCCAGCCCGACGGTGATAGAAATGCACCAGCATGCGCACGACCGGGTGGCGACCGTCTAGGATAATAGGGGACTTGACTTCGGAACTAACACCTTGTACAGCGACGATTCTGCCAGCTAGATGCAGTAAGTTGTCTGATCCCATTCTGGGAGAAAGTTTCGCCAGGCGACTGCTCTTTGGTAACAGGTCTCCACGTTCAATTCGTTGTATCTCGTCATTAAAAACTTCAGATTGCACCTTCTGCAGGACGTGCCTTTCTGCGGCTTCCATGAGTTCCGCTGACAGGGGCAATAGAGTGGTGGACGTAGGTAAATTTGTACGTTGACGTAGACTACTGCTAGGAGCAGCGTGATCTACGCGATTTAAGACCGAGCGAAATTTTGATGCAGCTTGCAAAACGCGAGCAGTGGCACGTAAAAGTCGTAGTCAGTCACTGAAATGGCCGAAATCCGCGGTGACAACCAGATGACCAACCACCAGTACAGGAGTCTGAGTCTGTTTGCGTTCTTCCTCAACTTTAGGCTGGCCAGCTGGTTCCACAGGCCAGTCCTCCGGGGACTTCAGAAGGAAGGAAGGACCTGAAAACCATCGGTGGTTAATATTAAGATGCAGCGGCTTGGTGCGCGTAGCATCATCTGCGACGTTCAAGTCCGTCGGGACCCATCTCCAGTCGTGTACACAAGTATTTTCGGTAATTTCTCCGACACGATGGGCCACAAAGGGTTTGAACGTTCGTGCGTCACTTCGAAGCCAACCGAGGACAGTTTTAGAATCTGTCCAAAGAAAAGTTCGAATTGGCTTTTTCTTATGGAATTCTTTAATTGTCACAGCAAGGCGAGAGGCAATCAATGCACCCTGTAATTCTAAACGTCGTATTGAAGTAGGTTTTAGAGGTGAAACTCTCGCTTTACTAGTGACAAACGCGAGCTTGACTGTACCATCGGCATACGAAAATCGCCAATAAGCGACGGTGGCATAGGCAAGCTCGCTTGCGTCCGCAAAAATGTGTAATTCTCTGCGGAGAGGCTCTCCGTTAAGCTTGGCGTACCATCTTGGAATCCTAATACGTGACACGTCAGACAACTCTCTAATCCATTCCTTCCACTTTAAAATTTGAGGCGATGGAAATGGCGTGTCCCAATCAATGTTTGATCTCCAGGCCTCCTGAAGAAGTATACGCCCTTTGACTACTATTGGGCCAAGAAAACCTAGGGGGTCGTAAACTTTCATGAGGTGAGATAACACTTTACGTTTATTAAAACTGCCCTGTAGTGCAAGCCCTTCTATACCAGTTCTAAAACCTAATGTGTCTGTCACAGGATCCCAAGAAACCCCTAAAACTCGGACGTTGCATTGGTCGCTACCAAGTGGTACGTCAGTGCGTTGTGTGGCGCACAATTCAGCCGGCACAAGGTGCAATGCTTCCTGTTCGTTAGAAATCCATCCACACATTTCAAAACATGCATTTCGATGAATGGTTACAACATCGGATGCCAGCTGGGCGGCTTCGGGGATGTCGTCCAGGCTATGCAGAAAATCATCCATGTAAGAGCTATGGATACTTGCTTCAGCTGCCGCTGGATACGAATTTTTATAAGATAATGCATTTTTATGCTTTATATACAGCGCAGTAAAAGGGCTGGACGACGCTCCGAAAATGACAGCTGTCATTCAATATTCTTTTAGAGGTGTTGTTTTCCTAGACTCTATGTCACGCCATAAAAATCGCAGTGCATCCCTATCTTGTTCGCGAATTCGAATTTGAGGAAACATTTCTTTAATGTCGGCAGTTAGGGCGACAGCGCCTTCTCGAAAGCGAAATAAAATTCCTAACAAGTTTTCTAAAAGATCGGGTCCTTGAAGAAGCATCGAATTTAACGAAACGCCTTCGTTCGTAGCTGCTGCGTCGTGGACCACTCTAAGTTTACGTTTTTGTGGGTGATATATTCCAAAATGTGGCAAATACCACCTTACGTTTTCGTTAAAATCACTTAAATTCGTTTTAAAACTCGTTTCTCTAAATTTATTTTATTGTTATTTGCATTTGACATCTGGCTGTCAAATTTTTGTTGCACTTTATTCAGACTGACTGTACTAGGTCGGTCGTTATCAGATAAGGTTTGAAATTTATTTGAAAAATCATTTGAATTATTTTTTTAAGCACTTATTATTATTGTTGACGCTACTAATTAAAGCAGGATTATAATAAGTGTTAGGATCGCACTCCTCAGCATAATTTTTGACAATCATATTGTCAATAAACTTTTTATACGCGTTAGCAAAGGTGGCATCGCGAGTCATTCGCCGCTCGAGGCTTAAAGCTCTTGACAAGGCTTGTGGGTAGCTGTCGGGAACAAACGATATATTATCACGCCATGGGAGTCCTACTTCATATCTACCACTTGGCAGGCGAGTGGTGGTAGCATCTAGAATTTCGACGGCTCGAGAGTCTAGCTTGCTATGTAAGGTCTCGCGCTTAGAGATGCCAAGCGAGTCGAGTTTGTACTGTTCCTTTATGAGTAATTCTAGGCGTTCAGTTTCAGAAGGCTCGTTGCGTTCAAATTTACAATGGTTGACAAACTCGACTGGCTTAGTTTTGCTGCACGTCGGTCCGTACAGAGTCCAACCAAGCCAAGTGCGACAGGCCGCAGGTTCGGTACGTTTACCTTCACGAATCTCGCGAGATATTGACAGGTACCAATGTTCACTTCCGATGAGAATTGTTGGCGTTGCGTCAGTATAGGTTAAGTAATCGGCTAAGTCACTCAAATGTGCGTATGACTCTACAGTATGTCTAGACAATGTTTGGGTGTTTAGACCTAACGATGAACAAGCCTTAGCGCGCTTTACTAAGTGAATATCGGTTTCGTACTTACCTCTTACGTAAAAATCGACGTATGCAAATTTTGTCGTTTTTTGTAAACCCATTATACCATTGACAGTTATGCACTCTTCGGGTCCTAACAGCCCCAAACGAGCAGCCACACTAGAGTCAATTAATGTCGCCGTGCTGCCATCATCAAGAAATGCGAAAGTATCGTAATTCCCCTTTGGACCTGATACTGTCACTGGTAATACTTTTAACATTGTTACGGAGTCCAATAGATTTGACATTATATGTTGGTCAAGTGAAATGTCAGTATTAGTCAAAGTCATATTTGACAACTTTTCCATGGCTGGCAAAGAGTTTGGCATATCCTGTTTAACATTATTTTCAGGGATAGACACACACTCGGTGTTGTTACATTGAATACCGCTCGTTTGAAGTGAACTCAATGTATCATGCCATCCATGTAAAAGAGGATTATGTCGAAAAATGCAACCATCAACTCCGCATGCTGGCAATATTTTACACGTTTTCCAAAGGTGTGCCTTACGCTGTAAACATCTGTAGCAAATCTTTTGCTCGCGCTGCCAACGCCATCTATCTTCAATTGATAAAGCTAAAAATTCCTTACAATCTTTAATGTTTTGGTGCGAGTTTTTGCAATAAACACATTCTGTTTTACCGATTGTTTTATTTTTTAATTTGATTAATTGAATGAATATTTTCACGTTTTAAAGTGACTCGTGGCGGATGGCTAGTTGCGGCAGAAGACCCTATTATTTCAGGCGATAAGGCAAATTTAATATAACGTTCGTGTTCACGAGTCAGAAAATCCGATAACAGTTCTAACTTTGACTTGAAAGGGTTTGTTGACATTTCTGTCAAATCTGCAGCATAGTCAGACCATCTCATTTTCATTAAAGGGTTAAATTTGCCTAAAATGCTATGAAATAATTCTGGCGACTGTAAATATTCTCGTAGACCGAGTAGTTTAATAGTAGACAGACTATTGCGTACCTTATTTGCGAAGATACCTATTTCTTTGAGGTCGGTGCCGAGCCGAGGCAGCGTCTTCAAAATTTGCACTTCGGAGAACACAATCATCTCTGGGCACGCGAAGGTTCTTTCGAGCGCAGCCATTACTTCTTCGGGAGCTGCCGCTGAATTCAGCAAGGAGGCGACGGCTTCGCGTGCAGTCCCCGCGGAGCGCGTTATATAAACGCGCGGTATTTTCTGCGGGAGAATAGGTCGCTTTAGTACTGTCAAACAAATATTTAAATTGAAGCCACTGTGATGAGTTGCCGTAATATGTAGGCAGCTCAATTTTAGCTTTCGTCGGCTTGTTCTGCGCGGCAAGCGCTTTGGCTGCGGCGGCCGTATCGGCAATAGCTTGTATAAGCATAGATGAGCCAGGTATTTGCTGTGTAAAATCATGATTAAATTCATTCACTGCGTTAGTTGGCCCGTCGTGACATTTCAAGTTTTGACGTAATAAAGGGCCATTAGTAACCAAATTTTCTCCTACGGTAGGTTCTAGAAGCGGGTTTAAGGCCGCTCCTGAGGGGTCGGCAACCAAGGCGTTGACTACTGCTTGGGAGAGTGGCAGAATAGTGTCACCAGTTTCAGTGGGACGGCTACCCTGATTTATGTCACGAACCCAAGATGCTGTACGAGAATATGCATTAGTACTAACCGTGCGATTGGAAGGGTCCTCGGCTGCTAGAGCTGCTAGATTAGCTTCATTTTCTAGCTGTTCTACCTGTTTAACCTGCTCTAGTAGTTTCCGTTCGTGTTCAAGCTTGCGTTGAGCGAGCTCGTGTTCACGTTGAAACAATTCTTGCTCGTTCAAT
>JALPQI010024610.1:0-14807 GCA_025490895.1 Thaumatotibia leucotreta
TTAAGCTGATAATCTGAATTGTTGAAGACTAGACAAAATAATCTAATTAGTTAATCCGTGTATTGAAGAAAGCATCTGGAAACAGATTTCAGCAGCTCTTCAGTTTACTGTTTGATAAGTACTCGTTGAGCTAAAGCTTTCCTTTTAAGCTGGATATAAAGAAAACAAGATTAAAAATGTATTCGTTGCACGCGGGTCATAATGCGATTTATCGGCGCGGGGCATTCGAACTTATATTAGATTTACTTGCTTATAGGTACCCTACCTACGTAAAATGGGTATATATTACATTATTTTTAAAGTGAAGGGGCTATTTTTTAAAGGGGTAACGATAGAGTTCGTAAGCAGATGACAAGTTATAATTACCTGTTTAGGTGGAGGGTTAAACACACGAGAAAATTTAAGTAGGTAAGTAGGCAGTGTCAAATATTCAGCGTCAGCTAAAGTAGTCAAATAGCTCGGTACATTTTGACTGATACGTAAGTACTAAATATTTTGCTGCTATAAAAGAAATACTAAAATTGAAAATCGAGAGACGAGATTTTCAATTTTAGTATTTTTTTTATAGCAGCAAAATATTTAGTACTTTCTTGAGTACCTATCAGTCAAAAAAGTTTTTGAAGTCGATATAAAGCATGCTTTGAGATTCTCGTTATTGAGAAAGTGTTATATTCTTACGTTGCAACCATATCTCTCAGGGCTGCCAGATCGTATAATTGGATGCAATTTTTGTATAATTTGGCTGTTCTATGTATACTGAATCCGCTTGTATAATTGGATACATAAAGAGAATATTATAAATTTCGTACTACTATCTCTGTCACTCCAAGGACAAACCTTTGTTTTGTATAATTTTATTGAATTTTGTATAATTTCAGTGTCTTATTTCGTATACTTTGAAAATTGTGACTGGTAACCCTGATATCTCTAAATAAATTAAATATTAAAGTGGTTAACAAGTAAATAGGTGATACAGGACACCTAATGGTGTGCATTGCCGGTCCTTTTAAATCAGAAGGAGTCGTTGGCAAATGGGACAAAGACCATTACAGTGTGTTAGCGGTGGCGATAACGACACTGGCGGCCGTCCTCAGCACGAAAACCCTCAGGTTGAGGTTAAAAAGGGGTTGGTTTGTTTCGGAGACCAGGTATGAACGTAACAATTTCCAGTTTTTGATTTTTTATATTTTTTTGGTAGCAGTTGTCAAACTTTGCATCTTTATGTGCAATAAACACATATTTCATGTATCTTTTGGTACCAAAATAAACTTCATACATCGAATAGTTTTACAGAAAAATGGCTCATAGTGAAGGATGGAATTTGTTGCTATTATCCCTACCCCCAGGGCTGGTTGTAACAGTGCATAGGGATAATAGAAACAAAGTAAATAACTATAAAATAATCAATATAATTATGTGTAGTTAGTATTTTTAAGTAATCAACAGTCTTACAATATCACTATCTCAAAGACAAACATTAACAATGAATGAATGTAATTAACATTATTATATGAGACGAAATTAATGTATACTATAGGATATATGAGTGATGTGAGAGCAATCAACTTTCTGTCTTATTCTAAATGGCATATAAACAAATGCTTAGGTGTAATCCAAGGAATTAAATGCTTCCTGCATTGTCCTTATTTCTGAGTATAGGTACTACTAAGCTAATCATACAATGTACCTAATATGACATAAAAATGTGTTTTACTCCTCATCGACAGTGAATATTTGTTTCCAGAAACAAATCCCGCCTTGGGTAGTGCCGCTGAACTTTCAAGTAAAGCTTTCCTTTACTTTAAATGTCTATATAAAGTGATGTGAGCCAGTTGGTACGTCTTTGCTGCGTTCCTGTAGGGCATTTAAAAAAAGGATCACCTCAACTGCGGCTAAAGCTATAATTTCTATTTTGGTGGACTTCTATCTGTTGTTATTTTGTGTATATTAGACATTCTGCAACAAAAAGGCACTAAGTAATATGAGTTATTTAATAAACGCTAGCACATAGGTGTACCAATGAGCGTCCAATTTGGAAATCGGGATCGAAGTAACAAGTTGTTTCAATCATCCCTGGGTATCGAATTTCCAGAATCCCACAAACACGTAGCAAAAAAACGTAAAAAGCATCATTAAAACATTGATTTGCAACCCTCAAACTGTAAATGATAAGTGACTTTACAACCCCCATGCAAAACGCAAGCTATAGCGCTTACCATGAAAAATCTAGCTAAGATTGAAAAAATCATTAAAAACTTACTTTTGATGCATTTTTCTGGGACCATAGCACTACACGCATAACCTGCCGTCACAGCACCGTGGGTGTAACTGAGGTTATAGGGGGGACTCGAAATGGCATCTAATGCCCTGAAGGACGTTCGGAAAGATGTCGTAGTAAAATTTTAAATGAATTTGTTACGTTCATCCCGCGTTACTTTTATACCTGGTCTCCCCTACCTATCAGTCAAAAAAGTTTTTGAAGTCGATATAAAGCATGCTTTGAGATTCTCGTTATTGAGAAAGTGTTATATTCTTACGTTGCAACCATATCTCTAAATAAATTAAATATTAAAGTGGTTAACAAGTAAATAGGTGATACAGGACACCTAATGGTGTGCATTGCCGGTCCTTTTAAATCAGAAGGAGTCGTTGGCAAATGGGACAAAGACCATTACAGTGTGTTAGCGGTGGCGATAACGACACTGGCGGCCGTCCTCAGCACGAAAACCCTCAGGTTGAGGTTAAAAAGGGGTTGGTTTGTTTCTGTGCTCATCAGTCATCAGAGGAAGACGACGCTATGAATGAGGATTTCGGGAAGGCTTATTTGGCTGTGGATATCTGTAAGGTGGTTCTTCCCCAGTGAAGTTCTGCTTCAGATTTGAGTCACCCCCCAGTGATATTGAACTTTTGTAAGATTAATTTTATTTTAAAATTGATTTGACAGGTATGTGTAGATTGATGCCAAAATGCAGATTTAATAAGGCCATACGAAAATGTTTTCAATATTAAAATAGTACATTACGACACAAGTGCGAAAAACATGAAATAAGAAACGAGTGGCGATGTTTTAAAACACGACCGATAGGGAGTGTTTTAAATCGACACGAGTTACGAATTTCGTTTTTGCACGTATCTTGTACTACGTTTTTTAGTACAGATGGCCCTCCGAAGTTTTGGACCTGACGTAAAATGACCCACTTCTCGCACTAGAACCTAAAAAATACACCATCTGTACTAAAAAAAATATTTACGTGGCTATTTCCTATCACTTGCGTTTGAATTTGAGTTGTACTTGTCTTGTATAGGTACTTTGTAACTTGTAACTCAAAATCGCCCTACTGCCTGTTATAAATTCGTACCCAAGTATATTATGCCTGACGAGCAACCTTACACTGAAAATGACCAACATGCTCTTGATTAATTTTGAAGTCAATTTTAAGCTGCAGGTTGGTTAGTTTATAATTAAATTTCAGTAGCCCAGTCGTAGAGCAGCGGATTCAGACCTTGCTTTTTCAAGTTTTGCTTATGGTAAAATTTCTTTTTTCAATGTTTTTTTCATATTATTCTGTATAAAAAATTGTGGTTTTAAAAGCATTACTAATTAATCTCTTGAGTTGGCTGAAGAGCAACAACCCTGTAGCGCCCCTAACTTTTGTTTTTCGTTGAAATTTTGTGAGCAGGTTTGATAATAATGATAATATTAGGCAAATTATCGCGTAGTTAGTAGTTACGTACTTACGAGTATAAGTTACCTTAATTATCTTGACTTGGTTATTGGAATTTTTTCAAAATTGTGGATTTAATTTTCAACATATTTCCCCCCCTAAACTCAAAGCCAAAGTATTATTAATTCAAGTAGGCCTAGCAACGAGCGCTTTTGAATAGTTAAACTAATTGAAAATAAAAAAAATACTTCCGGTTATACTGGACTTATTTTTTCAAATAATAATACATCTTACAGATTACATGCATTAAAAATCCAAATATAAAATTGATTTAAAATAAATGTAGATATTAGTACAAAAACTGACTCCAACACTGACCTACCGATGCAATAATAGCAGTCTTATCCCTTCCTTTAAACAAGTCAGTTAAGTATCCAAACGGCGGAATACGGGAACCGCGAACGTATTTTCAAAGAAAGTCCATTAATCAGTCTATCAAATAAAAGGCACAATTCCTCAACGTTACGTGCAGCAGCAGTGCGGTTTTGTCCAGAAGCGCTGCATCTTCAGGTGTGAGCGAGACGCCGGCCCCGTACTTTCGGCAGCCACCTAACCCCCACAAAAGGGGGGTAATGGACGCATGGGGCTCCTCGGCCGGTCTTTATACCGGGTTGCACGCGTGCTCTTGCTAGTTTCTTTGACGTCCCTTTGTTGAGGATTCCAATTTCGGTAGGTACTTTAGCACTGCAGTTTATGATGGCTGTTCGGGGAAATTGCCTACTGATAACGATTTTATTTGGCGGCACTTGCGGTTTCAATTTTAGCTTTTTGAAAGGAGTAACGATCTAGTTTTATGGACCGTTACGGATTTTAGTCAGGATTCCTGTTGAATGATGCATTGATATGGGAATAAAGTTGAAAACGCAAAGGAGCTCTCATAATTAATTGGTACCTGCTTATTAATGTGTTTATAGTTAACGTAGCAAATATTTCTATCTGGATTTACATAACGGAACGTAGATTTCCTTAAGATGCAATAACATATATTATTATAGTCCATCATTTTAGGCCCAATTTTTGTACAGTTGTTTGTCTTGCGTTATGCAGGTCTTTACCAAACACAATAGAATTTCTTGGAACTTCGTTCTCATAATCATTTCTATATTAGTTCTACCAGCACGCCACAAACTTCATTCCTTTATGTTTTGATGCATCTCGTGTAATCATGCAAATTTCCCAAGACGAGGTGGGTGGCGCCCTCTACGACTGAAACTGAAACTTGGCGCCACCCTGTTCGAAGGTCGTTCGAAAGTTCGCAGAAATGAATCCACTGCAGCAAAACACTTTCATTCCGCTCTTTATTATTTTAAGGATTGCATATCTAAGTAGGGAATATGCAGAAAATAAAACAAAAGAACTCCGCTTTATTATTTATTCAGTTTAGTAGGAGCGTTTTACAGCTTAGTCGCGTCGTCGAAAACACTCATTACTCTGAAACTCAAATTAGGAAAAGCTATTAGTAAAACTGAATAGCACTTTAATTACGGGTGGCATGATAAGGCGAGCGTAAAAGGGCACGGGTTGGGTGCACTATCGATCTCCGTTGAATTAGTGTGCGGATCGTTCGTCGTCTTTGTGAGGCCGTAGGACGGCCAAACAGACCAAAACAAGCTCCCCCCACCACCCCCTCCGTTACCCAACCGTTACTACACAGCCACAGTATTAGAATGACAGTAACCTCCTACAGTTTAGAAATTCCGTGGTGTTATGTTCGACGTTCAAACCTCGGACGTAACGACATCTCTAATCCAGTTTAAAATAGCTATGAAATCTGTACCCTCAATTTTATTTTCGCGCTTTTATCTTTACTCAATATTCGACTACTGTATTTAATTATACTTTGGTAGAGCCTTCATCTGCTGCATACAACGGAGATTCGAATTGATCCTAATTCTAGATACGAGTACGAAGGTGTTTCGTAGGTTTTGCTTTGTAAAATTTTACATTTCCTACTTCGTTTTGGTTATGTCGTCAGTTGCACACATATCCTTATATGTGGTCAATTTTGTTCTAGGCTGAAAATTATACATATAATTATGATCGTTTTCATGTAAGTAAGACTAGTAGTTCCCTTTCATGTGGGTATACGAGTATACCTGGTACCTATGACGTGTCAGGTTGTAGAAATAATCTATTATGTATTGTGGTTAGCATCATGATTGTGTTAAAAAATATATATATACTAACATGTAAATTACATTATAGAAGGTACTTAAGTTAATAGCTAAACATTACAGTTCCTTGGTATAAAAATGTATACTATACATATAAGTATAATTGCCATCAGGTAGGTACAACAGAGCAGTCAAGGTGCTTGTAAATATCTGAGCAAGCCTCTATCATGGCGTTAGATTACATGTTCCGATATTTTTGAGCACCGTCGCCACTCGGATATATCTGATGGTGACTGTAAATAAGTAACTAAAAGTGTGTAGTCTTTTGAGGCAGGAACATTTTCCGGTCATTTTTGCTGTTTACATATTATTATTCAGGGTCGTAGCATAATTACGTACCTATATAATATGTGTCTGTTTTTAGTAAAACGTCCCACTTTGTCGCTTACCATAAAAACGATATTTCTTTGTATCTTCATATGAATAAACTGACAAAGCGGCTTTCTGGCAAACGACAAAGTGGGACGTTTTACTAAACTCACTCACATATAATTACGAGTAAAGTAAATCATGTAAGGTAAGTCATACTAGCAAAAGTGAATTATCGATTCAAGCTAGACGGTGAAAAGTTTGTAAGTCATACGAGCAATAATAACTTACACAACAAAGGACTCAAAAATATCTGACACGTCTTTAATTATAGCGATAAAATTGCCCGTCACATTTATTTCTAGGTAGGTACCTATACTATTAAACGCTTTGCTACGAAGGATCCTTCCTGAGAACTAGGAAGGCTGCCTAGTGCCTAAAGCCTCGAGCGGATTTACATTAGACGGCAAATAATTGCATTTCCATTGATCAGCAGGATCCGATGCCAGTCCGTCCACTAATAGGGCGGAGCAGCTAATGCGGGCTGAATAGCAGCTTCTGTCGTCCATTACTGGATTCATTCCAGCTGTTCTGCTTTTGAAGTAACGATAGGAGCGTTGGATGTCGCATTTATAGTAATTAACTCAGTTAAATTCCTCATTTAAATTATAATATAAGGTCCTAATTTATTAGATGCAGATATTTTTACAGCTGATAGTACTCGGTCTCTGGAGTATATTAAACCATGAAACATTATAGCTTTTACGATGTTTTTTTGGGGAAAACGGAAAAACAAATTAAAAACACCCTGTTTATGTGATTATTAAATGAAAACTCATTGAACAGATTCTAGTACCTCTTTTACGTACCATTTAACTGGAACTGGCCACTTCACGTCGATAAATTAAATACTTGATTGTCAATGTCATGTTATTTTCCGTTGGATTGTGTCGTTTGATGACATGACAGACAGTGTTATTGTGACATGTGATAATGCACATGATGATTTTTTTAGACGAAATTATAATTATTTTTTTTTGTTAGGAAAATGAAATCAAAATATTTACATGAAAAGATTTCTTAATTTATATTTAAAGTTAATTATTTTAATGTAAAGTATCATGTGTTAAAATATCTGCAACTAATAAATTAGGACCATATGTGACAGTAACTCACCCCCTTATTGCTCCTAACTTAGCAAGTTGATAAGTATTGTTTGACCCTTTCGGTTTTATCAATATATCTATAAGATCGAAAGGGACTGGCAAAACTTATTGGCATGCTAAGTTAGGAGACGTTTATGAATAAGGACTATATACTTCCCTTCCCGGAAAAAAATTACATGGAATTCGACAAATACAGTTTATGTCCCGGGGAAGACCGAAGAACATATGATAATTTTGATCTTGAAATTTTTTATAGTACAGTAGGATAGCATTAACTGAATTATTTATATGCAGACAAAATCGAGGGCAACAGCTATTAGTCTCATATTTAATTATGGACACAATTTTAGTATGAACTTTCGAAGACAACAATTAAGTATGTACGGTCGGCTTTAATAATATGTATACGATTTTGATCATTATGCCTTTGACATACGTGCCGAAATGTATACATATTATTAGACGTGACTGTACTAATTATTAACTATGCACACGGGGACAGTCACAAGAAATAAAATTACAATGTTTCCCGATGACCTGAAACCCAGTATACGAATACGACTCCAACAACTATTATATTCTAATTAAGATACAGGTATCTACAACTCGGTGAAAGCCATCATTTCGATATAGAACTACCTATTGCCATAGTCACTCGCTTCGATTTTAGCGCAAAAATCCCGGAGTAGGTACAGTCACCGGCCATAGTAAGGGCTTCGCTTTCAAATCGCTTGTAAATTTCAAGTGTGATAAGGCCCTTAGTATGTTGCGCTATAAAGGCCGCAATAATATCGGAAACAGTCTTATTTTTGCTGATATAAGAGCGTGTCCACCACCCAAACGTGGTTTAGACGTTTGACTTCCAATCCGGATGTCGTGGGTTCAAATCCTGGCTCGTACCAATGAGTTTTCCGAAACTTATGTAGGGAATATCAGATGATATTTACCATTATCTTTCGGTGAAGGCAAACATCGTGAGGAAACCTGCATACATACGCGAAGAAATTCAAAAGACGTAAGGTCAATGCAGATAAGACCGTCTATCAGGAAAGTCCGTCACCCAACTGATTTCCACCCCTAATTCAACAATATAAGATATGACGCATATGACGGACTTTCCTTACAAATACAATATGCTGGACTTACCCACACTGACCTTATGAGAACTTCGCAACCGGCACTGCATGGTCTCACCGCAAGCTACTAAGCTATGAACTATCGGCTATAAACACGAACAAAAGATACGCGCTCCCGTGTAAATAAAAGAGACACGGCGAAACTCGTTCAGCTATCGGCTATTACCGCCGGGCGAGCATCGCCGTGTCTCTTTTTTACCGTAGTCGTCATGTAGCGTACCTATATGAGAGGAGGCCTTTGCCCAGCAGTGGGACATTATATAGGCTAAAATATATATTAAGAGCGTGTCACATATGTTTGGTTAGCGTTAGATACTATTGCTGGTGATTGTACACCTTTCAACTTCCACTTGCCCCATTTAGCCCTTAGTATCTATTCTTCCCGATATTAGACGCGCGCGAGCATTGAACTGAACGTAACTACGTAGCATCCAAGTTTGTATTACTTTGAGCGGTTGTATCTAACACTAAGTACGTTAGGGTTATTCTGTTTGTACGGTGCGGGCTATCTGTTTACTTAAACCAGGGGGCTTATGATGGTTATATCGTTTACCAAATTGTCATTGTCTATCCAATTCTCTACATTCAGTGACGGCCAGAACATGGTTGCGGGCACAGATACAATAATCGTGCGGATCATTTGACAATGACAGTTTGGCATCAACTACAATTGTGCTTTATTAAAGTTTTAGACGATTTTGGTTCGATTGGGGCCTTGCTGGAGCTTATGATGATCGCATATTTACCGTTGACAACTATAACAAATTGTATTTTTGTTAAAAATTAAACTTTTAGTACCATAATTTTGAAATTGGCGGCGTTTTCTTTGAGTGACGGATCTCATCGACGCACGTGAATTCTTGAGCGGATAATCTGACGTTTTAAACGTCTAATATAATCTTTATCAAACCATCAAATTGATCAAATTTCAAGTTAATTTTGACAATTTTGTCGGGCTGCTTGAAGTGGCCGATAAGCAGTGTCGTGGGTTTTTTTTATATAATAATTGTATGTTCATTAGGTTTTAGTGAGAATACTAATAATTACACGTTGATTCAAAAGCTAGTACGTTCTCTCTAGTAAGACTAGTATATCAGTGTAGTAGTCTTTTGTAAGCACACTCAACGAGCGATGGAACGGGCAATGCTTGGGAGTTTCTCCATGAGATCGAATTATGAATGAAGATATCCATATCCGTGAAACTAAAGTCACCGACGTAGCTCAGAAAATCTCAGAGTGCAAGTGGGCTGGACAAAATGGCTGAAGAACTGATGGCCACTCACTAGCAAGCGAATATTTGAGCCATGGCTTGGCCTGTAATATATCCTGACGGATCACTCATACTTTATGGTAAAACTATAATAGTTATTCGTTTACCTTTTTTTACCTTCACCATTTATTTATTATTTTTGTCAACCTCCATAGCCTAAGTGATAGGGACCCTGGACCCTGGGTGAAAGCTGAAAGCTTAAGCTAGAATCCCTACGAGAACATTTTTCTGTTTGTTTATCACAAATATTTGTTCATTGGTCGGTTGTTTTACATAGTGTATTTCTGTTGCCTGTGAGCTTTTGGGACTCATAATAGACCCCCAAGGGGCTTTTTGACAGTTTTAGAAGTCTCAATCATTATTTTTAATTAAAATAAACTACTAACAAAGGTATATTGATTTAAACTTTCACGATTATCACTCATATTTTACAGACAAACGGGTCTTAGTCTGCCTGCGACCACGGGTGTAACGTCATTCCCGAAACGTCAGGATATAATTAAACGTAAGTTTACGCGATTGAGACCCGTTTGTCTGTAAAATACTAACAAAGGTGCTACTATTAAGTACTACTTACTTACTAGGTACTACAGGTTCCTCAACCTAAATTAATTTCCAAACAAATCGGCTAGGCCATCTACTGTGCGTCCCAAAACCTCACTGGCAATGGTTATGGGTTATGCATTTCTTTTTTGGCCACCCTGTGTATTGTTGCTTACTGTCCACAATACAACTTAACTCAAGACAGGAACCAGAAGGTAGTGGAAATGATGCCAGTTGTTTATCAAATTGGTAAATAAATTCGCTAAATAATATATTCTAATGTAGGTAAATAATACTCAATATTGATACAGATTATTAACTAGGTAGTTATTTTAATATTCTAGCTGACGACAATGAAACAAAATAATCCAGAAATATTACCTCAACGCCACAAGTGATGAAATAAAATGAATATGAAAACACCACTGACAGAAAAAGTACAAGTAAAACGACAATGCTACATGCATGAAAAAATAACTAAACAAAATGACATCCTGAAGGAGATTAATAATAATAGGTAATATACTAAATGTATGTCAGTCAATTAATGGTAATCTATAGAAAGCATACCTACATACCATAAAATGCTTCAACTTTTCCATATGTTTCATATTTTCTAAATGAAAGATGCAAGTTATGAAATTAAGTTAATTATGATATTACATTTTTAAGTCAAGATTATTTAATTGAAGAATTAGGACGGATATTGTAAATTTATAGTCATACATGCACTCATGGTATTGAGAGAAATTCAAAATGTTATTACTTTCATGTTAAATTAGAGTTTTTGTATATTTATCATTCTTTCTAAATCAATAAGCATATCATGAAACCTAGCCACTATGATAGGTATTTTTGTACTTAATGTGATTACACATTTGTATTACACATTTGTATTTATACATTACCTATGAAATTGGTGTTTTTGGTCATAGACTTTAGTTGATTCCTAATTTTGTTGTCTAAAGATAAATTTATATAATTCTTTGTTTTCAACAGTGTACTGTGTAACAAAGGTTTTATCACACTAATAATCGTTTTTTCCCCTTAATTGAAAATAACTCTTGCCATTTGCTGCCGGTTCATATGTTTGAAATAGGTATAAGTAAACGTATGATAGTACCTTATTTTATGAAATAGAGATATGTATACAAAAGACGCCTTAAAAGTGACTAATATTACTGGCAAAATTAGGTTTATTTTGATTTTGACGTCAAAAAAATAAAGGGTGAGGTTGTCAACAATGAGCCACCATAAATTTTAATTTTAATAATTCAGTCAATATAAGTCCAATGGGCATTTTTTTAGATAAATAACAAATGCTTTTGTTATTTATCTAGCTTTAAATTTGCATCATATTTTTTTTATTAAAACCCAATAGAAGCAGAGATAATTTAGGTTTTTTAACAGATGAGAAATGGCTCATTGTGTACAATCTCTGGTACAGATTGAATCGGTACTAGGTATTCAATGAACCGGGCTAGTACACAATGACCTACCACTATATCATTGCATAGTGTTTGATTAATAATTGCAAAATATACAAACTGATTTAGGTAAATATAAGGCAATTTAATAAATACATCATTTACGATGTCAAAATATATTTATTTGTTTAAACTAAGAATAGTTTAATAATGTAATCATCACAATATCCTTCATTTTATGAAAACTGAAGTCATGCAAGTCAAAAAACTTAAAGTATATTTATAGTCTTGTCATTTTTGTACTACATAGTAACATAATGCCAGGTATATAGTGCTTAGTATAGTTACGCCGGTGAGTTTCAATGGCACTCTTATTCCGTTCAGCCAAAATGTTAAGGATCTTGGTATTATTGTAGACAGCACTTTGAGTTGGAGAGCGCAGGTTGCTGAAAGCTTAAGCACTTTTTGCTCATTAAGACCAAAATATTACTAATTACTACATTAATTTTACCCATAATCGATTACGGTGATGTGTGTTATCCGGACTTGAACGGAGAACTTCTAGATAAGTTGGATCGCTTACTTAATAACTGTATCCGTTTCATATACTGTCTCCGTAAATATGATCATGTGTCATCTTTTCGTTCTCAGCTTGGCTGGTTACCCATCCGTCAACGACGTAATTGTCGAATGCTCTGCACTCTTTTTTCCATTTTACATGATCCGCACTCTCCCGAATACCTTAAGTCTCTCTTTCAATATTATGGCGTGTCTCGTGACCGTCAACTCCGCTCTTCTGGAAATTTATCTCTTGCCATCCCTCTCCATCACACTAGTTTTATGTCCAGTACCTTTTCCGTCCAGGTGGCTCGACTCTGGAACAGTCTTCCCCGGGATGTTAAAACTTCTCCCAGCAAGTATGCATTTAAGAAATCTGTTCTTGCTTTCTTCTCTTGCAGATTAAACAATTAGTATGTACCTAAGTTTAATAATTTTCGTCTTTATATATATTTTTTTTGTTTTTTATTGTATGTATATAGGTTATATGTATGTATATAAATATTTGTAATATATTTTATAATGTGTATAAATATATATATATATATTTTTATAGTGAGTCGATGTGTTTGTTGTTAATATTATTTCAGTTTACTTGTTACATACCCAAGATAGCACCGTCTCTGCTTTGCCTTGAGGTTGACTGGTAGAGAATGCCCTTGGCATTAAGTTCGCCTTTTGTACTTTAAGATTTTCTTTTGTGCAATAAAGTTTAAATAAATAAATATATTTATATTAACTCTTAAAAGTGGCCAAAGTTGTACAAAATAGACCTTCCAAAAGATTAACTAGAGATTTATTAACAAATCAGCCTCTTAGCGTAGGTAAGTTAATTTACAGTCTTTAGCTGCTTTTCAGATGCCCACCAACAGCATGGTTGACAGAGCAAGATTAATTCTCTTAGCATCCTTGGTATTATGACCACGGTTTTATCTTTTTCCCACTCTTGTTCTTCCCATACTAAAAAATGAAATTATATTTAACAAAGTAATTATATCACAAATAGAATGTTCCTGAATTATTTATATTCATAGGACAAGAAAATATAAAAAAAAACGTCTGATGGCACACAGTCATGGATCAATATGTACTTCTAGTTATGGGAACCTCCTGGTTCATTGTGTACTCTAGCCTCGTGGGTCATTGTGTGCTAGATATACGTTTTCATGTTTTAAATTCGGTAAAAAATGAACGGTGTTACAAGAAAGCCGTAAGCCGTATCAGTGAATGTCAAGAAAAGAGAGAGAGAAATAGTAACTTCACACGACTGATTAATGTGATAAATTAAACATAACTACATTCCGAGAAAATAAAAAACTAAACATTTAAGTTTTCTTGACCAAAATCACAATATAGTTCACTACACGTGCAATTTCAACGCGGACCGGCCACCGACTAGAGAGCGAGCGGGAGAACGTTGTCGCTTTCCTATGTTCGCAGTTTGCTTTGGCAACGTTGCATTTTCGAACCGATGAGAATGGTTTAAATTTAACAGATGAGAATGGTTCCTTGTGTACCACTCGTTCTCTGTTGCCCACCTTACCCTACACAAATTTCATTGTATGGAAAATAGACTTTTCTGCCGTTTTACTATGCTTGAAAAAAATTAGAATGAACACCACATTTTCTGAACTAGAGGATAATTTTGGAATATCCTTATCTTATGCTAGCAGATTATTTTTAGTAGGTAAACATTCCAATAATAACTATAATAAGTAGTTACTTAAAACCATTCCCACCATAAAAAACACAACATTAACACCATAAAAAATTAATAAATGCCGTGACTAGGTACCTTTCCATGTGCGCAGCTACAAATGTTGTTCATCAGGCACCGTCATGGTCAGAGTATAAAAAGGGAAATACTGTAAAGTATTTAATATATTGTACACCTAATGGTTTGATTAATTTTATTTCTCAAGGATTTGGGGACAGAACAAGTGATGTTGTCATAGTAGAGAACTGTAACTTCCTTGATGGATTACAAGAAGGAAGTTGTATCTTAGCAGACAGAGGCTTCAAACACCTTGAACATGCATTTCAGGCATAAAACTCTTAAGGCCACCGAGTGTAAAAGCTGGTGAAAAGTTATCTAAAACTGAAGTTCGACAAACCAAGATAATTGCTAGTTTACGAATTTTGATTGAACGCGTGATTAGGCGTATAAGAGAATTTAGTATGCTAAAAACAACATGCAGTGTCAAATACTAACTTACGTCATGTTTCTTGATCATATCATTAGCATTGCATGTGGTCTTATAAACTTGCAGGATTCTCTTATTAAATAATGTAACATGGTATTATGATTATTTGATCATTATTGTCATTAAAAATATATAGTATGCATGTTCGGTAATTAATGTCTCAATCTAATGTATAATATTAATTATCATGTTGTCAGAAAGTATTCATTATCTGTAGGGGTTGTGTAACTGTTTACTTGTTGCTTACATGCAAAAGAGGAAATATAAAATAAAAAATAATAAGAAGCATGAAATT
>JALPQI010024612.1:0-11218 GCA_025490895.1 Thaumatotibia leucotreta
GGTTAATCCGCGGGAAAATATTAACTTGCAGTGATTAGATAATACGCGGGCGAAGCCACGGGTAACTGCTAGTAATATTATAAATTTATAATAAATAATCGTAATATTATACTATCAGTTTGCGTCAAAATAAATATATTTACCTAATTGTTTAGACATTATCAAATATTAGATGTCATTATTTCCATTTAATTATATTTAAAATTTTAGTTACCCACACCTTAACTGACACCTTTGCACGAATTTTGTAACACAATACTTATACACACACACACATTTATAGAAGTAATACTTAAATCATTTTTCAAATAATTATACACACAGTTTAATGAAAGTCATTTTTTTATTGCACAATTTCATTTTCAGAACCAGGGTGCTTAGACAAGTTGCCAATCGCTAACGTTTAATCGTCAATCGTAAACGAAAAGCAGCTAACTGTCTTTGTCGCACTAATACGCAAGAGTGTCAGAGAGGGAAAACTACGATACGCTACCAAGCGCTAGCGATTGGCAACTAGGGTAAGCATCCATAAGTACGGGCGGTTGGCTACAAATTCATAATTTTAATTTCATAAGGCTAGTAAAATAAAGAATTATGAATTAAGCAAGCAATAAAGAATTATGAATTATAAACGATTCAACTAAAATTGAAATTTCTAAATAAAATACAAGATTATTGATACGTGAAAGTTAATGTAGAGGGTTAATTAATGGATCTATGTATGTCTATTAAGTCAAGTATGTATTATTAAATAGTTGTTATCGTGAGTCATAAATTAATAATTAACAAAGAATCACTACCTATACGTTACAGTAGGTAGGTATGCTGGGAAATTAAAGGCATGTGAGTTGGGTTATGTATAAAATTGTCGCCGATTTTGTATAAAATATTAATGCTCTCTGTTCGGTAAGTAAAGTCAACGAATCACGCAACAATAAAATAAAAATAATTGAGAACCTAAACAAAAGTTGCACTCACACAAGTATTACCTAAGTAATACGCACTTTACATATATTTTAATTATTAAAAATAACACTCTCAATCCGGTATTAAGCACAATCGGTTGAACATGCTATTAAATTCGCACCATTTTAAACGCGAGTCACTCACCTATTTAGAATTGTTTAAATGTGGGTGACCCATCCTAGATTAGTAAGTACTAGTTAGAACTGAATCTCACGGTTTCGTATTTTAAATCCGCTCCGTTGAAAAGCTGTCACAGACGTTTAACCCTCCATTCGCTTTAAAAAACTTACTTAAATGGGTCAAAATTCTTTTCGTTGTCTTGTTTCATACCACTCTGTCACGCTTTTAGTTGCTGTTTCGACTTAATAAAAAAAATCCCTTGCACTTATATTTTCTTTTTGACGCTACATTTTAATCCATTCATCAGAAATTGAAAACAAAACGTCATTTCATACAAAAATCAACTGCGTCACATTTTTAAGGACACAAAATAAGACAACGAAAAGAATTTTGGGGTGAATATCTGAGTGTTTCAACCGCCTAATTTTGGTGGCATAATTTTTGCCGAAGTTTCTAAACGTCTCAATGTTATACTTCGCCATTTGTATAAGGTACCGTGCCTCCTTAAAATGACAAAGTAGCACATTGTAACGAATAGAAACTTCGACAAAAATGATGCCACCAAAATTAGGCGGTTGTTACGCTTAGATATTCACCCTTTGACTCAAATATCAATAAAAATCAAAAACTTACCCAGTCCCACGGTTTTCCTCGAAGCTCCCATGTCCGCAGCAGTGGAACTGATGGTGGTGCCACGGCCCGACGGATTATATACCGGGTTATCTACAAGGAAAGCCACGAACCACCAACATCGCACTTTTTTGACTATTGGTATACCTTATGTCCATGGAGGAAGGTTGATGTTCAGCTGAATGTGGTGGTTGTAATAATAAGCTCCCAATTAGGTGCGTTGCCAATGTCATGTGCTACTGAAATGAGTTTATACTGTTGGAAGTAAGGGGCAGCCGGTACTGGGGACATTGGATTCAACGCGTTAGAAATTAATTAATTTTAACATTTTAAAATGCTGTTGTGGCACAGACGTGGACCGACTGGGACACCACGGTCTAAGTTGTCAAAAAAGCGCAGGCCGTATTTCCAGACATGCGACGCTTAACGACATAATCCGCAGGTCTCTTGCCACGATCAACGTACCTGCTCTTCTTTAACCTACTGGTATTATTACAGATGATGGTAAGAGACCTGATGGTAGTCTTTGGTTCCTTGGAGCTTGGGACGGATGTTGGTATGGGATGCTACTTGCGTAGACACCCTGGCACCGTCCCATCTTCAACGAACTACGTTTAAGGCAGCCGCTGCGGCTGAAAATGCCGAATTTTTAAAACGTAATAAATATAAGGCTCGGTACAATCCCACAAGGGCCAATCTTAGATATACTTAGGTTAGGTTAAGTAGATTAGTTAGATTTAATCTATGTACATAAATTGTAGTTTTGAAAATAAATATATAATGAAAATTTTAAAATGAGTTTTTAAGTACGGATTTGTCTCTGTCACTCCAATTAAGGAGTCATTAGAGTGACAGAGAAAATCCCCGAAATTTGCGAACTTCGGTGTTCGCGGGCGCTAGACAATTGGACCTTTTTTACGCACTAGTGCGATAAGTGGTTAATTTCTTGTCAGATCGAGACTTCGAAGATCGCTATCTGAACTGAAAAACATCATACGATACACGTGCGAAAAGGAAAATCGTAACTCGTATCGATTTAAAACACTCCCTTTCTACTACTATTTTTGATACACACACTGTTCTCTGAACTCTAAAGCTCATAGCGACAGCAATTCGGGCATAATTACGAGAAAATACGATACCTACCATGTTCTTAATAGGTAAGTACCTAAGTACACTACATCTGTAGATATTAAACCAGTATACTGCATTTCAAATATCATGGCCCGATGTCACTTAAAAGTTTTAAGAAGCATCGTGCCATGGTATTTGAAATGGAGTACCTATACCTATCTATTTTTTTATCTTTTATACTTAACTGTCAATTCAGGATCAAACAACTGATAATTAGGATATTTTTTCGTGATTTTTGGGTTGTTTTCATAGTGAACTTGCTCAACGAGACGATCCCAGTACCCTGTTGACTCCTAAATAGCGAGGGCATTATTTGTGTATTTATTTATCACAAATATTTGTTCCTTGGTCATGGCTGTGTATATATTTAAGTATCTAGGTATATGTATCTATCTATTATATATATCGAGGCCTGGTACATCACAAGCCTTAATTGAGCTTACCGTGGGACTAGGTTGATTTGTGTAAGATGTCCCAAGATATTTATTTAATTTTATTTATTGTTGGAAATACAAATCTCAGTGTACGTTGCCCTGTAAATTTGTGTAATCGCTCTGCCATTTGAAAACTGCTTTTATTTCTAACAATTGAAGCTTTACAATTATAAAAAACTATACGTTTTGCGTAGGGATGTTACTCATTGCGGTTTTTCGGGATGTTTGTAACATTTTAGGAAACCGTACTGCGGTGGAGACTTGTAATAGTTAACATTAAACCGATTGGATACCTACAGGCCACACTAGCTAGAACCATATAAAAGTGAGAAATACTCGTAGTAAGCGATATTTTTAATAATTCCCCTATTAATTAGTAAATCTATGATGGTTGGATTACATTAAATGGACATTTTGGCCTATCTTTTATAATAACTTCACTATGATTGGTGTGCAATAATAGTTATTTATTATACAAGGGGGCAAAGTTGTTGTTTAACTGTCGTGCCAATATTGAGACCTGAGCTAGCGAAAGATTCCAAAATTGAGCCACGAGCGTAGCGAGTGGTTCAAAAACTGGAATCTTGAGCATTGCGAAGGTCTCAAGGCACGAGAGTTGAACAAACTTTGCCGCCAAGTGTAATACAACTTTTTTCCCCTCACTATCGCGAGGAAATATGATTACAAATCTCATCCAAATGTAAATTAACTTTAAGAAACTATTGAAAACTCAATGTCGAAACGTATCGTAGAATAGAGTTACTTATGGAATTTAAATATTGCCAATGGCTTACAAAGTCACATGAGAAGCGACCAATTTAACATGTGAGCTCCGATTGCGCATGTTTACTACGGTCATACAGATCCACTTATACTAGGCAGTAGGGGGCTATAGGAATTAGAGAAATGTCAAATCACTTTATTCACAAGTGTGTAAAAAGCGTTTTTACCCGCTCGTATTAAAGGATAAACGAGCGCTTTACGAGCTAGTGAGGGGAAAAGAGTATTGTATTGTATGCTTTATCTCACAATAATAAATACTTTTTAGCATGGGAGGGGGGGGGGTATGCTCAAACAAATTGTATCTAATAAATTAAATGGAACGAAAAAAATCTATTATCATTAAGTACCACATTACACCAAAATGGATGCCGCTCAGCATATATGCCGATAACTAATATTCTCAACCATATATGGCGCTGATTTTCAGGGCACCCAGGGAGAAAATCAAAACTAAAGCAAAGTTATAGATCCATACAAAGTTACGCTTATAATTGGGCTTTAACTTGGACTTTAAAGATTTTTGTAAACAATTCTTGGGCATCACTATAGTTCGTTATCGGAGGAAGCCGCGCAGGAAGGCCCAGCTGGCGGCCCGATAACTGCACACCACAATAAAATACCCAGAACCATGTGCTAAAACTCTACTGGTCATGTGATTCTCTCGTCTCTACTGTGGACACAACACGTCTAGCAAGGAAGGGTACCGAACTGTCCGACTTCGATTCGATTTATTTTGATATTATATTATGTTATAGAGTAGTCTAAAATAACGGACATGTATTTATTTTAGCTGCCCAAACTCAACCTGTTAGGAGAAAATAGCCTTCAAAGTACTGACAATTTACCAAACCTTTTAATTTCTGAGAAGAGATTTGTTAAAAAAACATTATTAATTACTGGTTTCGTTATATGTTGGAAAACATGAATAAATAATGGGGACGTGTTTTGTCATGTCACTACAAACACATTTTTAATATATAAAAAAACACATGTCAAAGTCGCTACACTCACAACTTTTTTGGACAAATCTGTTCTCAGAAATTAGAAGGTTTGATCAATTTTCAGTACTTTGAAGGCCATTTTCTCCTAACAGGTTGAGTACAGTCAGTAGCCTGGTAGCCGTACCATGAGGTCGATGAGCTACTGCCGCGTATTAGAGCATTTCTCAAAAATTGTAGGTACCTAGTAGGTACCTACATTTGGATCACGTATTCAATATTCATAAAAATACCACGAACATAAGCACCAAATTTCTAAAAATGTTTGATAATTCTTTTTTTTGTTACGGAACTACGGAATCTGGTAACAGAAAAGAAAGTTCCATACAAGCTTTCAGGGACATTTTGGGAAATATGATGGATCTTACTTAACATCATTGACTTGACCAGCCTACCAATTTATATCATTACCGTAGGTACAAACTTTTTGACAAATGCTCTAATACGAGGCGGCATATTACGACACCCACAGGATGAGCTGCGGTGGTAAAGGTGGATTTATCCCCCACTCTACGAAATTCGTTCGTTACACAAAACGTGTTTCGTCGAAATTCGTTGATTTCGTAGAATGGGGGATGGAATGAGCATTCGCTCTTTTGGTCTAAATCCACCTTTACAAATAAATGAAGCTACTCTAACTGCCGTCGCCACGCGGAGTCTATTTTATACAGCTATACAGGGTGAAATTTAAATCGTGAATCGTAATATGTTTTTCTAACTCTATGAATACCTAACTAACAATTGGATGCCCCACAAGTTACTTAGAAATAGTCATGTTTTTTTTATTTTTGGTGGCTTTCTTTAAATTTTTAATGTGATTCTAAGAAATTATAACGAATATTTAAGCTATTTAAAACGTCAAATGAATGAATATTATTTAATTTTTAACGAAATTACAAAATTGGCGTTATTAATTACTTCAATTTAAAGAGTTAATTTAAATTATTCAATTAATTTGTCTTAATAATCCGTTTTGATATTCTAAATCTAAAAAATACAAAAACACAAGCCCCAAAAAATACGGAAAAAAACATGCCCATTTTTTAGTAACTTGTGGGGCATTTAATTGTTAGTTGTTTATAGAGCTAGAAAATACATGTTACGATTCTCGATTTAAATTTCACCCTGTAGGTACCTAGGAAGTAATATTTTATATTATATAGGTAATTAATATCACTCATTAATAATATTAATATGGGATTATGTTTTTTAGCATTTTTATGGGAGCCCAGACTGCGGCAAGTCGAATGTCGGAGTGTGTCCAACCATGCCCGCCACGTATAAACAAAACAGCCCTATAAGTTGTTATCACAGCATGGTAAACTTTAATGTCAGATTGGAACTTTGGGGTAAATTAAATGCAAAGATAAAGTTGTTGTTGATAAACTGATTTATTGATGATTATTGTTTGCTGACACATGGGTTTGACTTTGTCTACCTACTATGTACTACCTATATTTACTTATTTTTATGATTGCCGATAAAACATGCTATCGACAACGAAGTATTTCAACTTTACGTTTTATTTACCCCTTAAAATATCGAAATCTGTTTATTATCGCAAGCCTTTTAGGGTTTCGTAGTACCTAAACAAGGAAACGCATAGACGCGGTACCATTATAAGCCTACAGGATGCTTAGACAAGTTGCAAATCGCTAACGCTTAATCGTCAATCGTAAACAAAAGGCAGCTAACTGTCTTTGTCCCACTAATCCGAAAGAGTGATAGAGAGGGAAAACTACGATACGCTACTAAGCGTTAACGATTGGCAACTTGGCTAAGCATCCAAGTATGCAAGTTTGATAGTGACGCGTAGAATGATGAACGAGAAAACCGTGACCACCATACGCCACCTGGGGAAAAGGAACTGAAAATCTCATCTGACGGATATACAGGGTGTTTCTTTAGTCACTAAAATCTTCACATACACCGTAGGTATAAGTTATACTGAGATTACTGAGCAACTTTTATCATGGGACCAGCCACAAAATCGCGAAAAAATACTACTTATACAAATTGGTAATGTGATTGTGAACTCGACATTTTGGGAAGCCGAGTTTTTTTCGCGATTTCTGGGTTAGTCTCATGCTAAAAGTTGCTCAGTAGGTACATGACTTACGATGTCGCGAGATTATTAGAGTTAGGTCAGCCTCTGTAGCCTAGTTAGTAGTGACCCTGCCTACGAAGTTGAAGGTTCCGGGTTCGAATCCCGGCGAGGGCATTCTTTGTGCATTTATTTATCACAAATGTTTGTTTCTTGGTCATGGCTGTGTATGTATCTAAGTATCTATACGTATCTATCTATTATATATATCGTCGCCTGGTACCCACACCACAAGCGTTAATTGAGCTTCCCGTGGGACAAGGTTGATTTGTGTAAGATGTCCCAAGATATTTATTTATTTATTTACTCGGGAGTGTTCTTTTTGAGAATTGCTATTATCAAAAATTTGTACATTTGGATAACGTCTTCGATATCGATAAAAATCGGTAGGCAGTATAGCCAATGATGCTGCGCAAGATTTCCCAAATTTTCCCAGAAAGTTTTTATGGAAGTTCCCTTTTGTGACCAAATTCCTATACAGTTTTGGTAACAAAAAAGAAATGTTTCATACAATAATTTTGGGAAATGTGGTGGATCATTGGCTACCACGTTACCAGCCTACCAATTTTTATCGATACCTATCGAATAGGTACATGATCCAAATGTACAAACTTTATGGGAAATATTAATTTTATTTTAGTTATTTGTTATAGCTATTAATTATTGAATTATATAATTTCCTTATTTTATTATTTTTATAATTTGTTTTTGCTAGGGTGAGCTCCCGGTTCTGAATTTGTATGGCAAGAATCGGGAATTCCCACTATTCCCAGTTCCGGTTCCGTATTTGTATAGAAAGCCAGAACCAGGAGCACGCCCTAGTTTTTGCATGCCTAATGGTCAAACAATTAGTGACACAAAGAAAATGTATTACCATCAAACTCTTATGTACTACCTATATTTGCAAATAACAGTTTGAATGCTGAGGAAACATCGTGTAATATATCCGAGGATTGTAAAACAGGCTGTCAGTATTAAATTCAATAAGGAAGGGGTACACAAAATACAGAATGGCATATTGTTGGGGTTATCGGCGCGGGCGCATACTAACGAGCTCGGGGTTGTGGTTTTCCGCCCGATAGTGCCCGTTTTAACTCAAAACAGGAAAAACGGGAATCACGTGTTTGGAGTATATTGCGCAATACGTTTGGGACACGTGGCCTTACGTTTGATACGTACTCGTAAGTAATAAATATTTACAAAGATCTGGTAGAATTGTTTTTAGGGTTCCGTAGCCAAAATCGCAAAAACGGAACCCTTATAGTTTCTCCATGTCCGTCTGTCCGCAGCATAGCTCAGTGGCCGTTAATACTAGAAATGTGCAATTTGGTACAGGCATACATATTAATCATGCCAGCAAAGCGGTACAATAAAAACTAGAAAAAAAAAATTGTGGGGTGGCCCCAATTTCACCACGTTGACTAGTGCTACAATTGTAAATTACTGTTTCTCCAATCGGGGGGGGGGGGCGTCTATAGGCTACAGTTACCGCTTACCATCGGAAGGGCCGTGTGTTTGTTTGCCACCGACATAAAATGTAGTGCAGGAACTTTAATAAATCAGCAGTAAATAACTAATTTTTTGAGAAGCTAACTTACAAATGTCACAAAACCACATGACAACTTTTTTTTTTTTATGCTATAGGTGGCAAACGAACAGACGAATCGCCTGATGGAAAGCGATTAACGTCGCCCATGGACACCCGCAACACCAGAGGCGTTATTATAAGTTATAATAACGCCTCTGGTGTTGCGGGTGTCCATAGCGAAATTCCGACATAAGCCGAACCTCATGTCGAGATTTCATGAAAATTGTACTAAACCTTGCTACAATTGTCACGGGTTTCAGAAAATAAAAAGTAGTTTATTAACGATATAATCATGTTATTAGTAATAATTTTACGTTGGTAGCAAACAAGCACATGGACAATCCTATAGTAAGCGGTAGCCGTAGCCTACGGAGACCTGTGACGTCGATAACAGTGAAATTTTACAATTGTCACACTTGTAATTAAGGTGAAATAGGCCACTGGCTTCACACTGGTACAAAACTGATACTAATTCTTTCCTCTTAAATCACTATATCTATTTAAAAAAACCGTATCAAGAGGCGTTGCGTAGAGGGATATAGGGGGGGGGGGGGAGAAGGTTACTTTGTAATATATTATGTAGATAGTGATACTCCCTAGTACTTTATGGTCGTGTATACATATTTTTTTTCACTCTATATTTTTACCTCCTTGACCGTATACTGGCCTCTACGAAGTGAAAAAACATACAATTAAACCTCTACCAAGGAAAATTTAGAATATTGGTAACCACGTTATGTATTAAATTATTCGTAGGTACTACTACACATAACAATTATTGTATTAATATAAATCGTTAAATAAGGATGTCATGCCTATTATTTTCCTGAAAATACGTGCCTCCGCACAATATTTATAAATTATTACCTACTATTCATTAAGAATTAATTATCTATTAGTGAAGTTATAATTATAAAATATACTTAGGTACCTAAGTATAGGAGGTAAACATTTATTTCATCTGTTTCCGATTTTTGTATAGTCGATGTCAAATCATTATGATACGATTAAGAAGCCAAAAGTAAACGACTTTATTGCCTTGACATTAAGGTTGTGTTAATATATTTTTGGTACCTAAATTGTATTGAGATAAGGACTAGTGTTATTTATTATTCATTTAAGTATCCTATTAACCTAAGAATTTAATAAGTTCCTTAAAAAATATGAACACACGCACAGACGCAGGAAATACTATAAATGTTCTACAGTCCTATGCACAGTCGAATGTGAAAATATCCAGAGAATCCTCTTACGACGTTTTTATTACACAGAATTAAAGTGCACTGGGACATTTTTATATACACCTTATTTTGCCTTACTACCCTTAAGTGCTATGACCTACTTTGATTACCAGGCACATGAGGCAAGGTCCTGTATTGACCTCGATCCATATCCACCCCGCACCAAACCAAACAAGTCCAACTTGTTCACCAAACCACACATAAAGTGACACTTTACACACGTTCCTTTTAAAAAACGGTGTAAATGAATAATAAATGAATTATTATCAAGCAAATACCGGGGTTGCGAATTCGAGGTCACTCTGCCTGTCAATGTCAAGTTCTGGGTCAAGGTCGGATGCGCAAGGCAGAGAGGCCTACTACCGCGATAATCGAAATTCGTCAATTTCGAGGATTTTCTCTGTCACTCCAACGAAGGCGTCATTAGAGTGAGTGAGACAAATCGTCGAAACTTGCGAATTTGGAAGTTCGCGGTAGGGCCGGAGGGAGGGTTGCCAGACACGTAGAGAAAGCGCCTGGGACTATTCAATAGCAAATTCTTGCTATTTCATTTCATCAGGCGCTAAATCCATACCAATCATGAATGTAGGATTAATATGGATTTGACAACGTTATAATAATAGCAAGAACGAAAGGGATGGTCTTATAAAACTTTTTACTAGTGGAAGTGAAAAGGAACGATAATCGTCCGTCCTTATCACTGTGCCACTATTTTTTGTGTGTGTGTGCATTAGATGCTAAATGTAAGTGCCAGACAAATGCGTTAAATACGTCACTAAGTGCCACACACAAGTATCTTCTTAGTAGTAAGTGACTATGTCTATCCCTCTTAGTGGCACACTATGTGCGGCCCCTCAATACCAATATATTTTTTAATGAGGGTTTTTACTACTTTTTCTGCCGCTATGGGGCGGTGAGATGGCAGAACTGTGGCGTAAGGTCCAACGAACTGTCATAATAAATACCTACTCGTATTTTTTTTCTGTATATTTTTATGTTTACTTTTTTAAAACTATGACCTACTTTAGGAATATTTTTATCTGTAATAAAAAAAATAGTTCCATGTCAATTCCCATGAAATGAACAAAGTTCTAGTATTTTTTTTAGTACCCAATGACTTTGCGCCTCTGTTTTAGAGGTAGTTTTAGAGTTTTTAGTTACTTAGGCGTAATCGATTACAATATCAATAAACTTTCAAATATAATAGAATTTCGATATTT
>JALPQI010024613.1:0-21244 GCA_025490895.1 Thaumatotibia leucotreta
AATGTTTTACTCTGTTGTAAACTACTTAGCGAATGCAAGAATGAACTACAATTTACCACTTTTACATTATAATATTTATATTACTTTTAATTTTTAATTAGTACTTATTATTATGAGGCATGGTAGTTATGCATTGTTACAAATATTATTATTTTGTTTGCCCTTTTTTTTGTCGAACATAAGCATCATTCAAAATTTAATGCTATCACTATCTGTACCACTACTATGATTTAAATAAATAAATTCTTAAACTATACACTTCCTATTATCTGCACTCTCTTAACACACGTTATCAACCTCTCCTTTGTTGTTCTGTTCTATTATGAATTAATTTTCTCATCTATCGTGAAGCCGGCAGCCGCTTGCTCGTTTGTAGCCGGTGGAATAAATCGCTTTAGCTGTGGTTCTTTTTCAGGCTGAGGCCTTGATGGTGACTGCTAGGGCCGAAGGATCTACAGCTCTGCTGACGCTGTACCCGATTTCTCTTTCTTCACTCACGCTGTAGTGTTCCTTCTCGCAGCTCCGCGGCCACGTTTGGCCTTGGTAGACGACTGTGTGGCCCGGCATGTATCTTTCGTTTTCGGCTTTGTCTCTCTCGCTTAACATTATTCGTCGTAGTCCATAATCCCGGAAAAATAAACGATAATAATTAATAAGGTGCAATTTAACACATGTCCTCGTAACATCGACAATATTATTCAGTCTCTCATGAAACATCATGGCTCACTCTATTATGAACACTACGTAACCACATTTTTTTTTTAAGGAACGTAGCTCTTTACAGTTTTGAAACATACATAGCTTCAATCAGACACACTTGGCCTGATATAACTACATAGTTAAGGAGCATACATAGCTCCACTCAGACACACTTGGCCTGATATAGCTTAAGAGCATACATAGCTCCGTCCAGACACACTTGGTCTGAAAATCTTATGGAACATACATAGCTCCATTCAGACACACTTGGCCTGATATAGCTTAAGAGCATACATAGCTCTGTCCAGACACACTTGGCCTGAAAAATCTCATGGAACATAAATAGCACCATTTAAATATTACATGAGCCCCTGTGGACACACAACCCTTGGCTCGTATCATTATATCGCGTTATTTATTTAACAATTGTACACACTTTATAATTAAATGTGCACTAAAATGTATTCATATTTGAATTACAAAAACATAAGTTGCACTTATTAAACTGTCAATTATTATAAAGATAATTATTTAACATGAGGGACGAAAATGAAACATAATATCATATTAGGTAGGTACCTAATAATACCATAGAAGAATATATGCAGGATCATTTATAAATTAAATTTAGATCATAACATGTCAAATTGTCAAACATTGCCATACCCTAGCAGGGTGCCATGTGGTTCTACTTGTTTAGTATTAACACCTATTGTATGTACCATGGTTTGCAATAAACGATTATTATTATTATTAATAAGTTATATTTCGTTTATGATAGACGAAGATGACGCCTGATCAAATTACTATAATTTTATTATTCGTGATCTTTCCAATAGTCAAATGAATAATCATGCTTAATTCAGTTATATATTACTCATATATACCTACTTCAATAGCCATAGGTAATATCATTATTATAATAAATTCTTGTTAGCGTAAAATAACTTAAAGTAAATGTTTATTTGAAGTCAATTTATATAATTTAAGTTGAAAAATAGTCCAACAAATAGTCGTTCAAGCTAGAGCACAGTTTCAAAGTATTTTATTTGATAGAGCATTCGTGGGTGGGTATTCAAATGTGAAGTAATGAAAATGAATCAATATAATTTTTAAACCACATGCTAACAGGCGAAATTTTGTACCTTTTGTGTATCATAGTTTACATGATTTATAAAGTCTAACTTAAAGAATATTCAAAGGAGTACCTGCATATAAATATAAATTATGACAGATTTTTCCCGCTACTATAGTTATAGAGTCAACTTAGAACCTTAGGCCAGTGACAGCGAGTGTTAAGTTGGAACATTGTTGACTTATTTTAAAAGACTTTATTGTCAAAATAGAATAACTTGGATTCCACTTTATAATTAATTAGACATTTGAGCGCCAATCTGCGATTCAAATTTGCCATGCCACACGTGCTAAGCGGTAAAATATAGATTAGTTAAGAAAGACATAATGTCGACATTATCCACAAATATGCTGATTGTGATTATCGATATATTTTTTTAATATAATTAACACCAAAGGCTGGAGTGGCACAATTTCAGGCGTACCTAATATGCAGGCTTTGACTGGAACCATCTCTGATTTAATTCTGAGTAGTTAAATAAAATTGTTAGTAAAATTAATCGAATTCCAATTTTGCTTCTTCTAAAAGATCAACGCTAGTATTACTCACGAATTGCCTTAATAAACGACGTACATCTTTTTGTAATTTTTCAAAACAAAATAATGTGTAACGTTAAATATGACATTAAAAACATTTTTACTTCTTATTGTATAATTAGGTAGTGAAAACCATAAAAATATGTGGCGTTTTGATAGACTGCCCCTTCAAACCTATTTGGTTCAGGAAAGATAAAGTTTATTTCTCAAACATTAATTTCATAATGACGAATTATTTGACTATATCATCTTTTTCAAATATTATTCTAAGATTACCGGACGAAAAATCCTGCTTACCTATACACAACACAGGAAGTTTTTAATGCCAACTTGGCATCGGTAAGTCAATACGTATTTTAAAAATAAAGCGTTATAATTATAACCATTGATATAAATAATAGGGGTAGATATGATACCAGGCGCACGATTGTGTGCTAGCAAATACAGGTTCAGGGCCAGCAATGAGACAACACCGGCATTGTCATCGTCGTAATTTTGGTATTGCCCAAGAAATATGTCATGTTTTGCCTTTTTTTAATGCTTCAACAACTCCAAATATAGAAACAAAACTCATGGCATCACTTTTTATTCATGTAAGTATCGTTTTAATTATTAAAACAAAAATATTTAGCAATTAAAATACAACAAAAATAAATTTGTAAATGAGTGAGCGAAATAGTTAAATGCGGTACTCATAGGAGAAACACGATTATCCGACACTGATCGACGATTATCCGCAAAAAATAGCAATATGTTTTTCCTAGCCCTGAGACATCCTAGTACTTCTGACCCAAGCATTAACTATAAAACCTACTTAAATGTATAATTAAATAACTACACCAAAAGAACTCAACATACAGAGGAGAGAGTGTGTGTACCTATTCCAGTAGCGGGCCTTTCGTATCAACCGAAAGACCTTGCCTTGCCTTACAGAAAATAGTAATAGGAACGTAGCCTAGGTATACTAATCGACGAAATTCTGGAAAACTATATCGGCTATTTAGTAAAATGTTCCACTTTGTTGACTAAAAAGAAACATATTCCAATAAAGATTGTGGTCAAACAAATTCAAATAGCAAATACGCAACGGGTTGCTATAAATCGAAGCACTATAGACTCATTTCAAATTGACAAAATTGGGAATCTCCTATTCACACGTGTATTGCACACGCACCAATATTTAACTGTACGCATGGCCTTTTTTTATATTAGACCTTTAACGTGGCGATTGAGCCCGTAGCCGTAGGTAAAGTTTCCTAGCACCATTTGTAACTTAAATTATTATGAATCATATTATTCTTACGGATACATACAAGTACAACACGAAAAACAAAACTCAAATGCTCTATCTAAATAATTCAAAACTGTGGATAAATCAAATAATTGTGAGCGATATAATGGTTGAGTATCATGTTAATTCTAAAAATGTAAAGAAATAAGCCAACTTAAAAAGCCTCTCAGTTTGACAGACGCAACTAGATCAAATTTAAATCTATTTAACTGTCATAGAATAAGTTATTGTATTCCGAATACAGTATTCGACTGAACATCATATGGCATATTATTATTCATCTCTCTCATTATGGTACTCACATTAAGAAAATAACTAGGTACTTATTATTTAATTGACTTATGACCTGACAAAACACATATACAATTTAATAATGTCTAAGATTATTTTGGTTTCCTGACCGTACTTACTATTTCTAGTAGTTAAAACTGTTAATTTCACGAATTATCATTTGTAGACATCTACCGCAAAATATTGTCATCCCGCGTACTCGCCCATGTTAATTGTATTGGTCGCATTTCGATTCACATTCTCGTTCAACTAAGAACGTCACCTGTGTTCCTCTTTTGATATGTCAAGAGTCATAACATAATATTTTTTTGTATGATCTAGTCTAGCTTTATTCCCCCAAAATAAATATTAAAGTCTTAATTTATAATATATTTCTACGATTTTTGAGAATTAGGTAATAAAATTTGCCAATGGTTGATTTTTGTTCGTTTATGTTTCTATGTAACGATGAACGGATTATAATATAATAATATATAAAGCCGTATAACGACATATTACTCTTATGTTATTATTAAATAATTGCAGAGTTGTATATTTTCTCATACAAGAGAAAATAAAATGGCTAGTCTAACTCGTATTCAGAACGTGCTGTGTCCGCGAGCACGGCTACTAAGCGCGCACGGCGCGCACGGCGCGCAGCCGTTGCTAGGCGACGGATAAACTAGTACAACAGAACAGATCGGTCGTTCGTTATTACAAACAGAAAGTACTTTTTACACTAAACAAATCGTATATATTTCTTTAGCCATTAAATGCATAGTGATGTATATATCCATCATGTATTCTTGACTCTATTGACAACATATCAGAATTCAAATTTAAATAAATCTTTGTCAAGGTCATGCAATTAAGGATTAATGAAGTAATTATAAGAGTACTGTTGGTACTCTTTAAATTAAATACATCAGTAAAAATGTACCTTTATACTACATATTATTCAAGTGCACAAAAATTCTAGTACGAATGATATAAATTTTACCTTATTGGCTCGTAGATTATTCCCACTTCCGAGATTTGATAAATTCAAATCCAGCTATACAGTATTTTACATGTTTATTTAATATCCTTGTTAAATTAATACAGATATAATCTTCAGCGATCCGTCTCCTTCTTTTTCAATTCTGAATCTGCCATTTTTCTTCTTTTGTTTTTTTAACCAGTACGTTATGACAATCGTTCCTATTTTTTTTAATTATAAAGACTACTTTACACGATGGTAAATTAATATTCACAGACAAAATATATTAAGACTCGTGTAAACAATGTTTTCCTACATTAAAACAGAAGTTTGTTATTTTATATTGCGAAATCATCACATATGTAATCACAGGATTTTACATTAAGTATAAAATCCCGTGATTGCATACAGTCAAGTCCAAAAATAAGTATCGAAAGAATCCGCTCATAAATATATTACGACGTTCTTATTACACAGAATTAGAGTGCAGGGACATATTTTTGAACATTTTTGTATACACCTTATTTTGTCTTTGACTGTACATTTTAATCCCGGATTGCATGCCCTAATCTCGAATTTCTCTATAAAAACACTCAACTTATTGGAACTCTAGGGCCCCTCTAGAACCATGTTCAAAATGAAAACTAGTTTGAAATGTCTCACAATCTGGTTGAAAACGTTACTTTGACACGGTTCCTAAGTGGCTTAGGGTTCCAATACATAAGGACATGCAGCGGGAAGCAGCGCGATGCTAGTGCGGAGCTTACGCAAGCGCACTATGGAATCGATTTCACACTCGTTTGAGTCGGTTGCGTCTTCGCGCCGCGATTCGCTTACGAGTGGGGAGTGACGTTTATACAATATAGTGAGAGATAAAGCCCGCATTAGACGATTGGCAACAAGAGTGCCTATTGCTAACTTGTATGCTTAGCACATGATTGGCGCGACAGTATCTCGCCGCGAGATAGTATATCCTTCCTTCTTTTGTTAATGTAGCTAGTGAAGGACGGGAGATCTATCATACTGTCGCGCCAATCATGTGCTAAGCATCTTGGAGTATCTAGTAAATCCTCCAAGACCGCTAAGCCGCTAACATCGAAAATGATTTCTTCGTTAAAGAGAAAGAGGCAGATTGGAAATTTACGATTTCGAAGTTCCTGGTAGGCCTAAAGACCTCGGTGACTTTCGACCGTGTAATTAATATACCTAATATTTACAGCAAATGTAACAAATCCAATGGGGATGGGATTTATGCGTCGTTGGACTAAAAGTAAATATGGCGATATATAAAAATGTCCACTTGCTTAAATTCGGGCGTATATAATTTTGACGAAGTATAAAAATGTTCACCTGTATATTAGACCAAATATAAACATGTTGCGACACTTGACTAAAAGTAAATATGGCAATGTATAAAAATGTCCACTTGCATAAGTTCGGGCGTATATAATTTTGACGAAGTATAAAAATGTCCACCTGTATGATTGTTGGTGGTGATGAATTTGATCCGTATATGTATTATTATAATCCGGACCTATAGTAAAGAAAGTAGTCATTTTTATTAGGGTTCCGTAGCCAAAATGGCAAAAACGGAACCCTTATAGATTCGTCATGTCCGTCTGTCCGTCTGTCCGTCTGTCCGTCTGTCACAGCCGATTTACTCGGAAACTATAAATGCAACAGTAACGAAATTTGGTAAGGATATGTGTTGTATGAACCGCTACAGGATTATGATACTAAATTGTAAAAAAAACCATTGGGGTGGGGGCCCTTCATACATGTAACTGAGGGATAGAAAAAAAAAATTGTTGTATATAAGCGTGTGTGGTATTAATAGAAAGGTCTTTGAAAATGATATGAAGGTTTATAAATTTTATTTTTATTTAAGCAAATCGTTTTCGAGATATCAGCTCTCAAAGTCTGAAAAATGTGTCCCCCCCCCTCTATTTTTTAAACTACACGATATAAAATTCTAAAAAAAATATATGTTATGCACATTAATAAACTCTATCAACGATTTTTGGTTTGATTAAATTATCTCCTACAGTTTTTGAGGTAGGTTGATTTAACTGTATTTTTTTTATAAAAAAAATGATAATGGTACGGAACCCTTCGCGCGCGAGTCCGACTCGCACTTGGCCGGTTTTATTCAGACTTGATTAGACTTAGACATCTGTACACTTTGAAAGTAGTCATTTTTATATTTCGACTTGATAAGACATAAACATTTTTATAATTTGATAGTAGTCATTTTTATATTCTGACTTGATAAGACTTAAGCATTGTAAAGTATTGGCTTTCTAACACTCGGACCAATTTTATTTTATATGTAGACATTTTTATACATCGCCATATTTACTTTTAGTCCAACGACGCATAAATCGGGGATGGTTCAAGGGTCCATTTGAAGTCCATTTATTAGGTAAAATATTTTATTCGTAAAAAAAATTACGTTTTCAATTGTGGGTTAGCCTATTTGAGCGACAGGATCAACACAATGTTTTTTTCTCATCCTGTATACCTATTTTCATGAGCACCTTGTGAGCTGCTTGTGAGAGACTGTACACAATACAGCAAATTTAATTGTCTTGCTGATATCGGGGTAGGTAGGTTAAAAGAATTTGGATTTAGGTTTTGATTTCGGGTAAAGAAAACACAATTAAATATTTTAACAACTCATTTACTGTGGCAAACGGATTGATATAAAATTTACAAAATGAAGCAAACATAGCAAAACACTTTCTGATCTAGATTACACTGAGACAAAGTTTGAAAGCCCAATTCTATTTCGGTAGCAACACACACAACAGAACTACTTACATAAGAAATAAATTAAACTTATAGGTAGGTAAGCGTGAAAATCAATTTAGGCATCAAGTATCGTAAAGACCCCAGTAGACGACATGTTCAGACTAGCAATTTACCGAGGAGAGAAATTTCATAAGTTGCGAAACTTCCATAGAGAATGTTCTCGGGAATCTAAATTTAACAAATAATCTAATCAAGCCAAGCCCGTACGTATACTAGATACTTGCCTTATGAATTATTTACTGCCTTGTTTGTTTGTTATTTGCGATATAAAATAATTATTAACAACACATTTTCATAAGTTCTCATGGAAACATTCTCAATGGGAACTTACTATTCAATTCTCATGAAATTTCTCGAAAACTTTCTAGTATGTTCTTGCAATTTAAAGAATGTTCTGCAATTGGATTTATGCGTCGTTGGACTAAAAGTAAATATGGCGATATATAAAAATGTCCACTTGCTTAAATTCGGGCGTATATAATTTTGACGAAGTATAAAAATGTTCACCTGTATATTAGACCAAATATAAACATGTTGCGACACTAGACTAAAAGTAAATATGGCAATGTATAAAAATGTCCACTTGCATAAGTTCGGGCGTATATAATTTTGACGAAGTATAAAAATGTCCACCTGTATATGATTGTTGGTTGTGATGAATTTGATCCGTATATGTATTATTATAATCCTGGACCTATAGTAAAGAAAGTAGTCATTTTTATATTCAGACTTGATTAGACTTAGACATTTGTACACTTTGAAAGTAGTAATTTTTATATTTCGACTTGATAAGACATAAACATTTTTATAATTTGATAGTAGTCATTTTTATATTCCGACTTGATAAGACTTAAGCATTCTAAAGTATTGGCTTTCTAACCCTCGGACCAATTTTATTTTATATGTAGACATTTTTATACATCGCCATATTTACTTTTAGTCCAACGACGCATAAATCCATGACGTTACACCCGTGGTCGCAGGCAAACAACAGATATAATTAAACGTAAGTTTACGCGATTAAGACCCGTTTGTCTTTAAAATATGAGTGATAATCGTGAAAGTGTAAATCAATATAATTATTGTACATTGCTAGTTCAGTCAGATCCAATTTTCGACATTCTGCTGTCAACTTTATTGTTATAATAATTATTAATATTATTATGGTTGCAAACGATTATCATTAGGATGTGTCGTGCATTGGTGCCTCTACGATACCAATAAATTAATGAAATAGAACAAAATGGTTTACACAGAATGGAAAAAACTGTACTTCTGGAAACTTCCTCTAGAACCTTCTAGCGGTTGCTTGCTTCTAGCGGGGATTGTCACCTGGAATCAAAACACGATGGCTTGACTTAAAAATAGTTGTTTATGACACAATAGTGTTGAAAAAGGGATTTAGATTAGACGAGTGTCGGTGATTTTAAAATTCGAACGAAGTTAGTGTTTATAACAAACGCTAGTTCAAAAACCTTTCAACACGAATATCATACAATAATTTACAATGCATTGCAAGGAATAAAGAGAAATTTCGGCACTACCAACTAGACCGCACAGAAAACTACTATGAAAATCCATTCCTGCACGCACGCAGAAAAGTGCAAACAGACAATCAACTCTTGCCTATTATTTATAATATTTGTATGAGTAGGTACGTAACAAACAACACTTACAGTTAACAATCGTCGCCATTGCCATTATTGCCTCCGTTTCCATTATTGCCCCCGTTTCCATTATTGCCCCCGTTTCCATTATTGCCCCCGTTTCCATTATTGCCCCCGTTTCCATTATTCCATCCGTTACCATTATTGCCTCCATTTCCATTATTGCCTCCGTTTCCATTATTGCCCCCGTTTCCATTATTCCATCCGTTACCATTATTGCCCCCGCCGTTTCCATTATTGCCTCCGTTTCCATTATTGCCCCCGTTGCCACCTCCATTTGCTGTAAAAATGAGTAAGGAACTTTAAGCTTAGTAACGCCGCGGCAGCCGAATGCAGATGCAGGATAGGTATACAGGGTGAAACATGAGTCATGAACAGTAATACGTTTTTCTAACTCTATAAACAACTAACAATTGAATGCCCCACAAGTTACTTAAAAATTTACGAGTTAGCTATTTATAATTTTTTTGTATTTTACTGGACTTAGCAATGTTAAAGGGCCGTCACAATAAATCTATGTAGATCGAAGTGGCATGATATAGCCGATATTATATAGGTAGGTGTAAAATCCCTAATAATAAAAGTACCATACTTGGCATACTTACAGTTACCGTGGGAGCCCCCATTTTTCTGTGCATTGTTTATTGCATCCCCGCCACCGATCGCTGCAATATAATTCATGTTATGCAAAGACGTTTTTTTTTTAAACGTTAATATACTATACAATTCGATGGTAGAATAAACCACACCTAAAAACGTGCATTATTCCATAATCACGCCCTTTTAGAACACAATTGTAACCGATTGTAGATGATTATCTGTGGTACTTGTCACACAGCACACAGCACTTTGAATAAAGATGTCGTTGCTAGAGTATTAAGTACTTTTATTATACAGACACAATGATAATATAACAACAATCTTGGTTTTATAACCAACTTAAAACCTTAAACCTTGAGTTCACATACATTTTTGGTTGAAATAAATTATATTTTCATCACACTTGCTGTCTAAGCGCGCCATTGCTTGTGTGCGTAGCGGGAGTAATAGAAAAGTGAAATTCCCTAGGGAGTAATAGAAATGTCAGTACGTCATTTAATAATATAATGTCTTAAAACTTGTTTTTTTGTCGGCAAGTGTGATGAAAAACATTGTATGCACCACGGTCGGTAAGCGGAATACTAACTCGAGTCATAAAAGTCTTCTAACACTCTCGTTAATAATTCCGTACTTACCTCCCTTGATGCACAATGTACTATTATTAGTATTAAAGTGCGAACGTGTTTCACGAAATTGTGTCAAAGACGTCAAATACTAATGGAAAGTCAGCTATGTTTGTTCACTTTTTAGGGTTCCGTAGCCAAAATGGCAAAAACGGAACCCTTATAGATTCGTCATGTCCGTCTGTCCGTCTGTCACAGCCGATTTACTCGGAAACTATCAATGCTACAGTAACGAAATTTGGTGAGGTTATGTGTTGTATGAACCGCTACAGGATTATGATACTAAATTGTAAAAAAAACCATTGGGGTGGGGGCCCTCCATACATGTAACTGAGGGATAGAATTTTTTTTTTAGTTGTATATGAGCGTGTGGGGTATTAATAGAAAGGTCTTTGAAAATGATATGAAGGTTTATAAATCTCATTTTTATTTAAGCAAATCGTTTTCGAGATATCAGCTCTCAAAGTCTGAAAAATGTGTCCCCCCTCTATTTTTTAAACTACGCGATATAAAATTCTAAAAAAAATATATGTTACGCACATTAATAAACTCTATCAACGATTTTTGGTATGATTAAATTATCTCCTATAGTTTTTGAGGTAGGTTGATTTAACTGTATTTTTTTAATAATAAATTGATAATGGTACGGAACCCTTTGCGCGCGAGTCCGACTCGCACTTGGCCGGTTTTTTTATTCTACTGAAAAATGGTATACGAACAAATAAAACGCACTAAATTGCCTTTTGAAAACGGTCCTGATATTGTGTTGACAAGTGTCACGCCCATTTCTACAGGGTGGAAGGATAAGACGGGCCCTGAAGTGAAACTACCTTAAATCATTAAGTTGGATCATTTTACTTTAAGGAGACATTCATTTATTTTTGAAAATATATAAACCGCATTCAAAGATTTCGTATTCTAAAGGATATGGTTACATAAAAAATAGTTAAAGTTATTGTTTCTTACCTCCAGCAGTTTGTTGCTGTCCAAGTACTGTAAAGTAGAGAATAATTATTAAAACCTGGTTAATTATTATCCTACTCGTATCGCCTACTGAACTTTCTCTATTAATTTAATCTAGTAGGTACTCATTATGGCGAGTTTCATTAAACTGAACTTAGTAAAGTTATTTCATTTACATATACCTAGTCGAATTTAGAACCTCTTCCTTATTGTTATTGCAGTCAGTTAATAACAGATATGATATATTAGCAATGAACGAGTGAGCGACATGAAGAAATAACATAATTTCAATTTGTAACAGTAACTTACCATTCGTAGGATTTTGCTGGGTGAGTTTCATATTATTCAGAACCCCAACAACTGAAAGTTAAATATAAATTAAAATAGATAGAATATACAGGATGATTTTTGATGGAGCAGAAGTGAACAGGAGACTGGGGACGGTTGGGTGAATATCTGAGCGTTTCGACCGCCTAATTTTGGTGGCATCATTGCCGAAGTTTCTATTCATTACAATGTGCTACTTTGTCATTAGAAGGAGGCACCGTACCTTATACAAATGACGAATGTAACATTGAGACGTTTAGAAACTTCGGCAAAAATAAGGCCACCAAAATTAGGCGGTTAAAACGCTCAGATATTCACCCGGTTACGCTGCGCAATTTTCATTATGGGGACAGCCAAAACAAAGCGAAAAACCAGCCAAGAGCATGTCGGACCATGCTCATTCAAAAATGGCTGGGCCGATTATGTTCGAATTAGATTTCTACATATTTTTTGGACTCATGGATCAAACGTTAGAAAGGGGGACATCATTTTTTTAAGTGGTTATCTCCTAAAACTTTCACTTTGGAATAAACGTTGTTTTGTGACCCTTTTTTTTAAAGTTCTATTCAACGATACCCCATACTATAGGATTCTTCACCACTTCTCAAAACCAGTCACGAAACTCCTGAAATTTCGTTATTAAAAAAATAAATACATATGGTCGCAGATTGTCGAAGTGGTCCCTTGGCCCTATCCTGATGATATACCTGCTACGAATAAATTAAACATGGAAGCCGCACGCCATACTAAGTTACCTATCAAAAACGGGCCTGAATTTTAGTTGACAACTGTCACCCCCTCTTCAATGCATCACGGTAATGAATTTTAATATAAACCTATAAAAACTTAGAGCCATTTAAAAATAGTTTTGATGGGTCCATCAAAGTTTTGATTAGCTATATTCTATAAACGTTTGTCAAAGACGTTGCGCCGAAATATGCGCGGTGTTAAGAAAAGCGCTGTGTCCTGCCCATCTTGGCACAATTGAACAATTGTTTTTGGGGGCATTTTTGAGCTGGCGTTAGACGTCCATGTTATGTATGGTCGCAGTATACCTGGTTGAGTGGAGCCGCAGTCCGAGCCCACGAAGGGGTGGCTGGCAGCGCACGCCACCTGTAATTACAACAACTGTCAACAAATGCCCCAATGGTAGACATAGGGCTCTCAAAGGTAACCGTTATAATGGCGGGACCAGATCCTGAATTCGATCGATTCATATTGCATTATTTAGTACTGAATTTGTACTATTTGGTACCTGTTGTAAAAAAATCTGTACCTTTTCCATTTCAGTACTAAATAATGCAATATGAATCGAAAGAATATGGACAGAATTCAGGACCTGGTTCCGCCATTATAACGTTATAATGGCGCGACCAGACTATTTGAAGTATAATTTTGAAATGGAAGAGGTGCAAATTTTTTTACATCAAGTACCAAATAGTACAAATTCAGTACTAAATAATGCAATACGAATCGATCGAATTCATGATCTGGTCCCGTCATTATAACGGTTACCTCTCAAAGCGTTTAACAAATGCACTAAGAATTTTAGAAAGCGGTTGGGAATATAAGTACCTGTCCCTCCACTTTTATAAAATAAGGAGCAGGCCTAGATGGAAATTCGTAAATCTCGAGGATTTTTCTCTGTTACTCAAACGAAGGCGTCATTAGAGCGAGAGAGACAAATCCTCGAAATTGGCGAATTTCGAAGGCCGCAGAGCATGAATATTATGTAGATGACAGTACAGATCCACAGATATGGTGTTTTTTTATGAACTAGTGCGAAGAGTATTTATTTTTTTGACAAGCCGAAACTATTTTAGTTATGAGGTGTTAAAATATAGTGTCTAGAATATATTGTTGAATTCAAAATTTTGAACAACATTGGTTTGAAATCTATTTCAATACATTTTACAATATTTTTTTATCTCTGGACTAAAAACAGGAATGAATTTTAGAATTGCCAACTACATCATTATTAACTTTTTATAACTGGTGTGATGATATTATGAGAAAAGGTTAGATTATGGAACGTATACTTTTATGGTGATTGAAAAGTAAGCACTTTCTTTAAAGTAATAATTCATAAAATAAGGATAGATGTTAAATAATAAATAGAATATTGTAATTGGGCTCCTAAACCTTTCAGTATAATACTTTGTAGGTAGGTACCTACATAAATATAAAAATTTGGTATTATTTATGCAGAGAAAGTACTAAATTCAAAAACTTTGCAAATATCACTATTTCTTAGGAGGTTAAAACTTACGTTACCCATAAATAACCTAATAAAAATACAAAAAAATAAAAATACACTTACCAAAATTAAGACGAAGAAGCACAAAACTTTCATGTTGTTTTTTAGGTGATCGTTGTTAAAGTAAGATTCAAAGAGATATGATACATGGAGAAACACCTATCATCTTTTATACCCACTCGGAGACGAGCATTCTCATCTGAACACTCACATTTGTTTGCTCTGTATAAATTATTCATATCTTCGAAAACAAATACATAATTATAATTTCACAGCAGTTATTTCAAAGTTCAAACATAAATGTTTTTAATAACAAGAGCAAGGTCAATAAGGGTAAAAACGCTGACTAAAACATACAGAGCGAATATAATTAATGCTTTTATTTATATTTACATTCCTTTTTTAACATTAGTATAAATCTATCCGATCTTGGTATTGTGTGTTACACTATCGAAAAATAATTCACAGCTAAATATTAACAATAAATAATTTCGGTAATTTGAATAAAAATATACGTCAAATTTGTTTATCTTATTTAACACTTTCGGCCCCGCAACTTCAACTAACTAACTCGTTGACATAATTATAATCTTTGACGTATAATCTGCGACCATAATATGTATAACATGGATGTCTAACGCCAGCTCAAAAATGCCCCCAAAAACAATTGTTCAATTGTGCCTAGCTGGGCAGGACATAGCGCTTTTTTAACACCGCGCATATTTCGATGCAACATCTATCCCCCTACTCTACGAAATTCAATCGTTACGTGAAACGTGATTCGTTGATTTCGTAGAGTGGGGGATAAAACAGCGAATGCTCTTTTGGTGTGCACGCACCTTTATACAAATTTAATGTTTGTAGAATATAGCCAACCCCAAGTTATGTAACATGAAGGGTAAGTACCTTAAATATCGTAGATGGTGTATTTTGCTGAAAGAAGACTTAATGTTATTTTTTAAATTTAGTAATAGTGCATTCAAAGGTTTTCAAAAAATTACTTGCTTCACCCGGAAATCGAACCACCCTGCAATTTTTTTCGAATTTTGAACCAAACTCGTTTGGTTATTCTATTAGTTTTAGATAATGTTTCTTAAGAAAAATTGTTAATTTTATCCATTCTTTCGAATGACATCATAAAAATACGAAAAAAAATATTTTCGTATTAAAGTAGGTTCGATGCCTAGATAAAGCAATTATTTTTGTGTTTTTTTTCATGCAGTATCATTTAATTTTCAAAATAAAATAAAGTTTTTTGCAGCAAAATATCCTATCTACGATATTTAAGGTACTTCCCCTTCATGTTCTATAACTGTGGGACGCCCTCTATAACAATTAAATAACACGTATTTAAGCTTCTGCACCGAAGTTAATTAATACTTAATACTTAAGAGGCAATCAATTTGTTTACTATGACGTAACGGTTGCTGATTTGACTATACCCTTCTTTGACCCTTCTCCTTTTTACCCCCTCTACCAGTTTCCTGCTTCTGCCATCAAGACGGGGCGCCGCACGGCGGGAGCCGGTTCTCCCCCGTCGTCATTGGTGTCTCTGTCTCGTTTACAGATACGTACGGTTCATTCACACATTCAGAAGGGATTTGTAAGTGAAACAAATTTTTTTGGAAAGTCTTAACGGTTTTACCGTTCGAAAATAAAAAAAAGTTATTAATCCTATTTTATTTTGCAGCGTTTTATAAAGATAACGGACGCAGTTAGTGCATCAAGCACTAGCTCATCGTCCAATTCAGGAGATCTTATACCTACTCCGGCATGGGAGCCCAAGGCGGCGTAACGATGCCATAGAACAACTGGCAAAACAGGTTAGCGATATCCAAAACTGTATTGGTGACACGTTGCAATCCATGAGTAATGTACCTCTCTGTTAATTTAGAAGATGAATTGGGAAACATGAGCGGCGAGTAATACGAGGCTGAGGAAATTTGAAACCCCTGTTGTTAATGATAGTGGTTTGGCATTAAAGTATGCATGTAACGCTGTTTTAAAAGAACCATCCCATCCGTTTCAAAATCCTCCCCCGCTCATGTTGACCTTATAACCTCCGTTCAACATTTTGATTCCGAAAACTGGGAAAGCTTCCGATATTCAGAGGAAGGTACAAAAGGTTTACTACTCCCAACCGGCCTTTGTAGGCCTCGAGATAAATGACGAAGGCTTTAAGACCTGATTGATAACATTTTCAAATGATGCGGCTGAATCTGCTTTTGACGCGTTAATTGCATGGTCTCGTACTGCTGATGAGCTATCTATTCAGACGTTATAAAATAGAATCAGTACTTTTTATGGAGGGTAGTTTTTTTAAGATCTCTAATGATGCATTGCAAGTATTGCAACTAACTTGCGGTCTCCGTGCCACTAAACTTTTTTTGGCCTGTCTGACCGCCAATCCAAAATAAGCCTGCTGCGCAAGCAAGTGCTAACCTATGTGGTAATGCTCAAAAAGGAGCCACGCAGGGCATTTATGACCAGTCTAACTGCTTTATGAATATGCCTAGACCTTTCTTACCATTGCCTGCGCAAGGCAATTACAATTTTTTAACAATGGACTGGGGCGATTCCTTTCGCCCATTCAGACCAGTTGCAAATAGCCGAAGCCAAAGAAAGCCTCGCTAGCGTAGCGTGGGCCCGAGACCCCAAGGCCCCTATGACTATAAAAATACTACCTACCCGAAATCAAGGTCCGGTCAAAATTTTCCACGCAGGGATTTCAATCAAAAGAGGAAGTTCTGACTGCAACAGTTTTCTAGCGGGTCAGTTTTTGTGGAAAGATGAGAATCATTAAATTAATGTTCCATGACCACAAAAAAATTTATTCAAGGGTTTCGAATTCTGTTTTACCTAAGGGCCCCGTTAGCTTTGCCAAATGCAGAAAACAATTCAAACAATGATTGGGGCGGGCGTGCTAGAACCAGCAGATTACACTTTTTTTTACACTCCAGTTTTGTCGCACCGTTGTTCCCAACCCCAAAAAGCGACGGATCGTTACGTCCAATATTCAATAATCTAACGGCCTTATTCATAAAAAGTTACGCGCCCGCTGATGGGTCGTTGTTGACCGGATGGCTAAAAACGTTATTCATAAACGTTCAATAGCGCTATTCAGCCGCTCAAACCTACTATAAATCCCCCGAAAGTTATAGAGCCGAGGACCCTTCTATAACGGACTTATAACTTCTTATTTAACAAGATGGCTGCCAAAATTTTGATCAGCTGATTTTTGTCAGGTGCATAACCATGCGTTTAAAGTAGGCAGAAGAGAAAAGATAAAGGTATGAAAGTCTGATTTGGTGTATAGTTTTTTATATCGTCTATTCATCTGATTATTATTAAATATGTATCCAGAGATACTTAATTATATTTAGATAGGTATTTAAAATAAATATCCGATGATTTGTTGTAAGTAGTTACGCAGTTACGATTTTCTCTACATGCAACATTACACGAATCAGAAATGGTGGGAAAACTAATCTCCAACTTTTTTAATTAAAAATTTTGTTGATAGTTTTTCAACCATTTCAACTTCAACGTCAATACGCAGTGAGACTCCATCATGCAGGCCTTAAACGCTATTGATGCCATAAATAATTTGTGTAATCCGCCGCGGCGTCCAAAAATATATAACATAAGGGCAGATCCCATTGAGGATCTGCCCGATGTTGAATTTAGGCGGCGATACCGCTTTAATAAGGCGACTGTTTTGTATATAGTAGAGTTGGTGAAAGAAGACCTGAAGAAAGATCGCACAGGAGCTGGCCTCACACCAGAACTTCAGGTTCTAACTGCAATTAGGTGTTGGGGTCGCAAGGAAGTAAATATTTATTTATTACTTACTCGTACTACTAACTGCCCATACCTAGGTACTAACTAGCCATACAATTATGTTTCGTTATCTGACCGTCATCGCAAGTACCTAATCATAAAGCTAACTGTTTTGATTAGTTACCTAGGTAAAAGAATACGTAGTAAGTACCTAATAATTTCAGGTTCAAGATGATGATAATATAATTATTTGAGATAAAAGTAAGTAACAAGGAACTAGGAAATATTTGCGAATTCCCGCCAGACAGCTGTCAAACTTTTTTTTTAATTTGCGGTGAGACTACATTTTTGTCTATGATTTTGTCAAGGCGCCAACATAACGCGTCTAATCCGTTCAACAGCGGCTCAACAGTTATCGGAGAGATATTGAGCGTTTATGAATAACACTTCTTATAAACCGTTCAACAAGACTTATCGGCTCGATAACTATTGGGCCCCTCAAACCTTCAACAAGGAATTTTTATGAATAATGCCGTAAATCTATACTTACTGATCATAAAGTTCAAATTGATGAACATACATCTAATTTCAGGGTTCATTCAGCCCTCAGATTGGCTAGTATCACAGACAACATAACCTCAAGACGTAGCATAGCCGGGCGACCCCCTCTGTCACGCATACGGTGAATTCACTCCATATTAGAGCCACGCCTCCATTGCTAACTTCAGTCTGCGGCCGGCGTTCATGAGATAATTACGAAAGTTTAAAAAAAAAAAAAATATATCTAAATATCTTGGGACATCTTACACAAATCGACCTAGTCCCACGGTAAGCTCAATTAAGGCTTGTAATGTGGGTACCAGGCGACGATATATATAATAGATAGATACATTAGATACATATAGATACTTAAATACATAGACAGCCATGACCAAGGAACAAACATTTGTGATAAATAAATACACAAAGAATGCCCTCGCCGGGATTCGAACTCGGAACCTCCAGCTTCGTAGGCAGGGTCACTACCAACTAGGCTACGGAGGCTGACAAACGTGATTTACGTCATGTAAAATGCATTGCTGTTGCGTGAAATTGTGTGGCAAGAATACAAAAACATCTAGTGTGCAAAAAGATGGTATTTCGTTTCACAAGTGAGCAATTTTTTATAAATTTAAATTAAAATTAAAAATAGTTTAAGCATAAAATCTAGTGCACTCGTTGATGTCTTTTTACAAAGTCTCTTTCTAATACTTTGCACGAAGTATAACTCCCTCCTTGTCTAGCGTAACGAGCAGGTAGGCCGTCTGAACTAGGGATGACCGTAGAGTATGTTTGTTTACTATCGATAAGGTAACTAAAGGTAAATTAAAATCTTTATTCTCAATCGTACCAAGCAACAGACTCTGCGGTGGAGTCTCCGTATCCGAACTAGTGATGTCTATGCCTGCAGTCTGTTTACTATCGATAAGATATTACGATTATATTCAATTATCCTCAAATAAATTCTAGTTTAGTGTAAAGTGTAGAAGTATAATTTTCAAAAATACTATTATGTTCAATAATATTGTGTATCTTCTCTAAATGCCCAAACATGAAAGAAATGTGGATGAATGCTACAAAACGGTCACATGATTGGTTTACTGCTCCTAGCAGTGTAATATGTTCTCGACACTTTAAACCGGAATATTTCAAATGAACAAAAATTTTCCTAAAAAATTTCATCTAAATTGGTTCAGCGATTTAAGCGTGTAGACTCAGTAAGCTGACAGACATACTTTCGCATTTATGGTATGCATTAGTACGGATATGGATTTACGGTTTTGTCGGTAAGTCACTGACAAATATCGAATTGTGAAAGCGATAGACATTGTAACCATCGATACTTTTATCGACATTCGGAAATCACTAGCGACCGGCGGACATTTTTGTTTTACGCCTCATTGACCTTGAAACGACGAATCACAACACAGTTAACTCATGTTACGCCGCCCGCACCTCAGCATTTTTGGCAGCATCGGTTTAAATGAAATAATTGTCTAAAGCTACGTCTTTAGGTTATGTTGTCTGTGGCTAGTATTAAAAATAGATCTGTCAAACGCCTAGTTTCATCTGCTTGTCGCATCGAGTCACAAATGGTTTCTATGACTGATTTTTTTCGTTAGAGAAAATGAGACAGATTTAAAATTCACGATTTTCGAAGTCCCAGATAGGCCAAAGACCTTGGTGACTTTCAATTCAACCAGCTTTCAACCGTGTAATACCAAATGTAACAAGTACAATAGGGATGTGTTTAAGGGTTCATTTAGTAGGATAGATAGGTATTAGAATATTGTATCTAAGTAATTAGAAACAACACCAAAAGTTTTTTTTGTAAAAAAAATCGTTTTCAATAGTGGGTTGGCCTATTTGGGCGACTGGATCAACACATTTTTTGTTTTACCTGTATACCTATTTTTGTAAGCATCCTAGCCACTCCGGTTTAGGTGACTGTACAGTGTACACAATACAACCAATTTTCATGGCTATTTTGTAGTAGGTAAGTAAAAAGAATTTTGATTTTGGTTTGGATTTCAGGTAAAGAAAACACAATTAAATATTCATCAATTATTTTATTGTGGCCAACGGACTGATATAAAACTTATAAAATGAAGCAAACATAGCATAAACACTTTCTGATCTAGATTATAATAATACAAAATTTGAAAGCCCAATACTAATTCCGTAAAGACAAAATAAGATGTGTACAAAAATGTTCAAAAATATGTCGATACTAATTTTTGCACTTGACTGAACTTATACACACAACAGAACTATAAAAGCAATAAATTAAACTCATAAACGTGAAATTTAGGCATCAAGTATCGTAAAGACCCCAGTAGTCTACATGTTAAAACCCAATTTTCTGCTGTCAACTTTATTGCTATGGCAATATGGTTGCAAACGATTACCTATTGGGATATGTCTTGCATTGGTGCCTCTACGATACCAATAAATTAATGAAGAAAAAATAGAACAAAATGGTGTACACAGAATGGGAAAAGCTGTACTTCTGGAAACTTCTTCTAGATCCTTCTAGCGGTTGCTTGCTTCCAGCAGGACTGTTACCTGGAAACAAAACACTATTTAGGCATTACAAAATAGTTTTTTTTTATTTATGACATAATAATGTCGAAAAAGGGATTCATTACACGTGCACTGCACGGGATTCAAAAAAAAAACTCTTCAATACTAATCATAGCATATTTTACAATGAATTATGCGAGGAATAAAATCAATTTCGGCAGTAGGTACCAACTATACCGTACA